>PVJH01009957.1:0-76155 GCA_004026705.1 Nesogale talazaci
GGGGGGGGAGGAATGTTGTAATGATGTGGTGGCTTCAGAGCTTTTGCTCAAAAGTTGCAGATTTTACTTCTCATTTCTATTGGCCAAAGCCAGTCTTGGCTTCATTGAAACCCAGCCAGAGAAAGGAACAATGAATTATTTTATAATATAGTCTGCCATAGTGCCTTCCCAAGTGCTTAATAATTTAAAAATGTAATAAAAGATATACTATAAATAATAAGTAAGATATAAATGAAATAAAATGATGAGAATTTATAAACCCACTGCTGTTGAATTGATTCCAACTCATAGTAAGCCCATACAGCATTCCAAAGCTAGAAAGCTTTCTCACACAGAGCAGCCGGTGGCTTTGAACCGCCTACCTGGTGGCTAGCAGTCTGAAAGTTACCCACCAGTCTCAACTACTCATTCAAAAACCAGCTCCACTGCCACTGAGTGGAGTCCAGCTCACAGGGGCCCTATTGGACAGAGGAGTGCTCCTGAGGAAGTCAACTGCCTCATCTTTCTCCTGAAGAGGGACTGGTGATGAGAAGCCTAATGCTTACTCCACTAAACCACTAGTACTCCGTGCTACACATATAAAATACACTTTCATTGTTCTTAGCAACCTGTATGCTTTCCTGTTTTTAACATTACTAATACCTTAAGACTAAATGAAAATACAGGAGGGATGGCTTATTTTTGAAAACTTTCTGTAGGCTTTCCGGATAAAATATTAATAAAAAAGTACAGAACTAAAAAAAAATAAAAATAAATTTTAAAAAGTACACAACTATTTTGATTTCATAGTATAAGATTGGCATGAGGCCATTAACATGCTAGAAATACATTTCATTATCTGCAACTTTTAGAAGCATAATTTATAACTTCTTTATGTTTTTCTAGCAATGTAAACAGAATTTTGCAGTAACTTATTATCCAAAAGTTTTCTAGCTAATGTTTTTAAGTTGTTGGGTAAATTTAGATCTTCATATTGGAATTGAAGAGGTGGCCCTGTCCTTTGACGTTTAAGTGTTGTTCCTGGCTTCTGGAAGCAACAAAATGCTTCCCCCCACACCCCCATGCCAAATGGTGGCATTTTTCCTGGTGTGGGAACATCCTAGGATCTTTTTCTTTTCTTGAAGGATAGCATATTTATAGCCAAGTAGTTCTACCAATTTGGTTCCTGCTTATTAGATTTCAGGAATTGCACAACTTTCCTCTACATTTCCTTTAGTCTATCCTGGCAGTGTTTCTATTAATATGATTTATTGGATCCATAGTACATGCCTTTCTCTTTAGCATATGGTTGTTTAAGCACATCTTTGTTTTTTGTTGTTTTTTTTCCCCCAGAATATGTTCATCAATTTTTACTGTATAAATAGGTTGAGTTTTACCTATATCTTCAAGTTCTGGATTTTTGAATAAAAATTGACTCTTCAGTTATTTTTTTCTTCTTCTTGGATTGTATTATAACAAGCAAAGAGAAAATAGGCTTGACTTTGATAGATATTTAAGTCCCATCACTTACAAGTTCTGCTTCCACAAACTAATGTAGCCAAGTTTTTTTGACAATTTATAACAAAGATCACTTTCCCTCCAATGTATATAAAATGTTTATCATTTTTCTTTTAGCGCCTCTACAGAAGCACATTCAATGCCTACATTTCTAGCAACAATGTATTCATGATGATAGATGCTTCCCCTACAGCTTTCCTTCTGAGCCCTCACTAGATTCATCTTACATGTCTATAATTCTGCCAACTGCCTTTATGCAATCTATGCTTTTACCATCAAGAACATCAGATTCTTCCAGTGTACCCAATTAATTCCAAAGCTACTCTCATACTTTAGCCATCTTTTTTGACAGAACCTTATTTTTTGGTACCAAGCTGTTTCATTGTGCTGGCTGTCGTAACACAAAACCATTAAGTTGGTGGCTTAAAGAACAGAAATTTATGTCTTACAGTTCTGGAAGTTGAGAGTCTGGATTCAGGATGCTGGTATTGCCATGCAGTCTTTGCTCTTTGGGAAGATTCTTTTATTGTTTCTTTTGGCTCCTGGTTGTCCTGAGCTTTTCTTGTCCTTACTTGACTTTTGAGTGAATCTCACATGATACTAGTCTTCCTTTGGTAACATCCTGTGCCTGATTTCCCCTTCTGTAAGTTACCACTGTATAGAATCTGGACCCACCCTACTTTGGCATGACAAAAGAAAGCATTTCTAAACAATGTTACATTCACAAGCTTAGCTTAGCTAGACCCTTTACGACTCTACCTTAACCCTTGCTTGTCTGGAGAGTAAAAATAAAAATCAGCCAGAAGTGTCCATTTAGGGTCTTCTGATGTGTTTTCTGAAGGTGCTCTTCTCCATGTGTTTACCTTTCTCGATTATCCGGTAAAAGTGGGCACTTTCCATTGCCCTAGTTTTTTCAGAGAATTTCTCTACTTAACTTTTTCTTTCAGACTCAGTGTGCCTAATGTTTGCCTCAAATCTTTTGCTCCAAGTAGAAGATGTTCATTTGCCTAAAGAGAGTTTTAAAGAAATCCCTTAAAAAGTACTTTTCCACCTAGACAAGCACCCTGTGTCAGTCCTTTCCATAACACCCTAACAGGCGGAAACAGAAACACTATGTCAAACTCCCTAAATTTGACATGTGTGTATGTTTTTCACAATAATGTGTGTTCTACTTCCTCTGTATTCAGGAACCCAGGTCCCACCTTGAAACAGCTGCTGTCTTTAAGACTGCTGAAGAGGGAGGGGAGTGGAACAAGGATAAGTGAAAATAGGCAAAGCTTTCCCAACCATTTTCACTGCCTTTTTTTTTTTTTTTTTCTTTTTGGCATCACTGCTCTCCGGTGGTGGGAGTAGGAGGCCCAGCCCCACTGCTGGAATTGAACCTCCGTCCCAGTGGGCCGCAGTCCCGCGCACAACCACTACGCCACGCCACCGGGGCTCAGCCCCACTGCCTTTTTCTTGATTGATGTGAATCTCTTCACTGTTTTCCAGAGTTCTGACAAACTTCTGATAGTTTTTGCTCAATTTGGGGGTGAGTCTATAGAAAGGTGAGCAATTGCAGCTACTTGTTCTGTTGTTTTAGATGATTTTAAAAAAATGATGCCGACCTGAGCCCCAGTGGCGTAAGTGGTTGAGTGCAGAACTGCAGCCCGTTGGCTTGGCGGTTCAAATCCAGCGGCGGCTCTCAGGAGCGACACTTGGTAGCGCCCACGACCACTAGAGGCAGTGATGCCCACAAAAAAAAAAAATGCCTTGTTCCAGTGAGTGGAAAGATAAACAGTAAATTAATACTTGTAACACTTGTTAACAGGATGGAATCCGACGTGGTAGACCGAGAGCAGATACTGTCCAAGATTTAATAAATGAAGGAGAGCATTCATCTAGCAGAATCCGTTGTAACATCTGTAATAGGGTGTTTCCACGGGAGAAATCACTCCAGGCCCACAAAAGGACACATACAGGTAAGTCAGTTGTACAGAAGGCCAAAGCAATTTGACTAAAAGTTGATTCAATGTTTTGACCTACAAATTAATAGCTCCCTTCTATCTCTCGTTAAACACTATTAGTAGTGAGGCTTTCAGAAGCAGGCACTATGTAGTAATTTTCTGTTTGGGTAGGAAGAAGTTCTGAACATTGATTCCACATGACTTCTAAATTTACTATGGTAATTAGCAGGTGCATCACAGGCATGTTACTACTCAATTTAGTTCCGTTGTTCTACCTCCCTGAATTTGACTTGGTATGCTGTAGTGTCATTTTTGTAATTGTTAAAACACATTTGTAGGCCAAATATTAACATGGTAATTTTTAAGTTTTTTTTTTGGCGGGGAGGGAACACTGCCTTCAGGTGGTGCAAGTAGGAAGCCCAGCCTTTGCTCTGTGAAGCTAGAATCGAACCTCCATCCCAGTGGGCTGCAGTCCTGCGTACAACCACTACGCCACTGGGGCTCAGCCCAATTTTTAAGTTTTTAATAGGATTTCTAGAGTGCCTTCTTAGTATTTGACTTTATGAGCAAATCTATGACAAACTACAATTTTTTTCCAAGTAAATGAACTATAGATATTTATGTCAAGATTATCATCCATCTTTATTTGTATACAGAAATTATACTTGCATTTTTAGTATCATATATAGAGACAAATAATAGGTTATTAAAGACTTTATATTCTCTTTATAGCGAAAGCTGGCCCCAGAAGAAGGAGCCTTAAAGTTCATCCAATAATTTTCTGAAAAGAAAGGAGAGGCTCCACAAAACCAATTACCACGGTCTTGCACTTTCTTTGGTCTGAAGTACAGGGAGCTATATGCTCGTCAGTATAGTAGTAACTAGAACATGGGCACTCCGAAGAAGAGCTAGTCAAAATTGAAATGGGCAGTACATATTGAAAATAGATGGTAAACTCTTTTAGTAATACATTTTACATATTGAATGTTGAAATGATAATACATGAGATATTAAAGATTTATTATTAAAATTCACCAATTTAAACTTATTTTTAAAGCATGACTATTCTGAGTGGCTTGCATTTGTATTTTTGTTGGATAGTACTGATCTAGAATTTGGGCTTTGGACTCAAACCTCTATATTTCCCACTGTGATTATGCTTTCTTTTAGTTTTCAAAAAGATAATATTTTGGTGATAGAATATGGTTTTCTTAACTAAGTCCCTAAAAAGCAATTGTTTTAAATTTGAATCATTGTAAGCTAAAATGGCTAGAAGTTTTGACTAGGTGCTAGTAATTTAATTTTTCCAATCTAGTTTCTTTGAAATGTTTTAAGGAATGTGTACCTCTGGAATAGCTGTTATCAGCATAGATAAGAAAGGTTGGCATAATGCAAAGAGCCCTGAGTCCTAGTGCTGGGTTTACTGTCACTGTGTGACAGGCCTTGCTCACTGTGCTATGTGCTAAGTGTAATAGGATTTGGGGTTTTTTAGAGGATCACTTGTTAGAACAAGAACAGCTCTATGCCATCTGCTCCAGAGGGGAGACTAGAGGCCAGCGGGGAGACTTTCGGAGGGTGTATTCCAGGTGGGAGGGACTGCCCATCTTCACCAGGATCGTTGGCAGTTGGTAAACAGTAGTGGGAGACATTTTTAAGAATCAGTAAAATCTAGTGCTTCAGATTATGGAGGGTTTTTCAAAAAGATGGGTAAGCTGAAGACACTAACTTCAAAAATTTGATTCTGAAGGAAAAGCTCAAGGCCTAAAGACAATAGGATTGTGCTGCTACACCAAGCACGTGTGATAACCAAAGTGCTCTTGTTGCTATTTCCATGTGCAGTGCTGTGGAGGGTATGACATGTATTATATTTTTGTTTGGGGCAGAACTCATAAAAAGGTTGATTCTCTCTCCTCCTTTCATCTTCTCACCTTATTCTCTCAGAAATAACATATAAAATCTGTATATATATAGGTGAGAGACCATATATGTGTGACTACCCAGACTGTGGAAAAGCCTTTGTTCAAAGTGGACAGCTTAAAACACATCAGCGGCTTCACACCGGAGAGAAACCTTTTGTTTGCTCAGAAAATGGTATGGAGTTTAAAGTTAAGTTTATGGAATAACTAGTTTTCAGTTCAAATTAAAATACTTTTGCTTGAATTTTTATGGGGAGAGATTTTCCTTACAGACTGTATAAAACATAACCTACCTTTCTTGTTAATTATAATCCATGTTGAATTTTTTTTTTTTTTTTTTGTCTTTTGTTTTTTGGGCATCACTGCTCTCCAGTGGTGGGAGTAGGAGGCCCAGCCCCACTGCTGGAATTGAACCTCTGTCCCAGTGAGCCGCAGTCCCGCGCACAACCACTACGCCACCGGGGCTCAGGCTCATGTTGAACTTTTTTAGAATGAAAATGATAAAGAGCCAATAAAAATACTATGCCAAGTTGTGGGCAGTAGAACAATTGACCAAAATAAGTACAGCCTTTAAAGTTGGTTTTAAACTTTTTAACTCTCCAAGTATGTACATTGTCTTCTAAATCTTCACTAAAGTATGGAAGGAATGAAAACAAAATTTAAGCAAGTTTTCAGTGTAAATTCATTTAGGCTGGGGGTTTATATTTCAGATCATCAACTTTATATTTAAAAGTTTAAACCACTAATCAACCCCCCATGCATAGGGGTAATGTCAATATTTTAACACTTTTCTTAATCAGGTATTTTTCATCATATAAACATTTTTTTTCTTAAAACTCATTTTAATCATATAAACATTGTTACATAGTTATGCTTGAACTTCCTAGGTACAGGTTTTGTCCTGTTGCTTAATGTAATTTAATTTTTTATTGTTATAGATGTTAGGAACATCTGTGATTTATTTTATCTAGTGACTTTGTTTAAGCATGTGCTCTTAATTGACGTTAGATATTATTTAACTTGTTTATCTTTGGGGATATTTCCTTGAAGTAGATTCCAAGGAATTATTGGTTCATTTATCTTTAACCTCTTTTTCACTCCTGTGATAGCACTTCGCAGGGGTATTGGACAAGTTCACATGATGATATATTTCCAAGATAGGAAAGACTGCTCTTGCATTTATTTCCCATACTATAATACTATCTTTAGGGGTTTGTTTGTCTTCAAATGATAGAATGCTAAATGTCACCATATTAATTTACTTCTTAGATACAAGAGAAACTGAGCATTTTTCCATGTTTATTTGCTGATGTACAGATTCTGATAAGAGTTTCCCTCTGTGTTTTGAAGGTTGCCTCAGCAGATTCACCCATGCAAATCGCCACTGTCCAAAGCACCCGTATGCCAGACTGAAAAGAGAGGAGCTCACAGACACGCTCAGTAAGCACCAGGCTGCGGACAACAAGGCTGCTGCCGAGTGGTTGGCAAAGTAAGGCACTTTGCACGTAGGCAATGGGAAAAGTCTGTGTTGGGTGCTCAGTTTGATGTTAGGGACTTTAGCAGTTCTCTCATTTTAAATGAGTTGCTTTCCTATGTATCTTATAAAGAAATTTGAAATGGCATGTTATTTTCTAAAACCATAGGATTATTGTGAGTGGTGTGAGGAGACTACAATGTAAGAGTAAGTAGTGGGGAATCCAGGTCATAAATTATTTTAAAAACATGAATTTTCCCTTTTAATCAAAATGTACCTTTTTAGTACCACCATTGTAAAAGCATGTTTTATGAATAATATACTTCATTTGTCATTAGGGAAACCTCTTCATTTTCTTTGTGAAAGATATTGTGTGCCGGTTGTAATAGGGATAAAGGTTAGAAATTCTTTTGAAAAATAGTTCCATAAAGCATCCAATTTATTTATTTTTAATGGCATAGGAAGAAGAGTGCCAAAAAATTATCTCTACAAGCTGAGCCCTGGTGGTGCAGTGGTTTTGTGCGGGACGTGGCCCACAGGGTTTGTGGTTCAAATCCAGCAGCAGCTCTCCAGGAGCAAGGCTGGGCTTACTACTTCCACCAGGGCAGTGACGCGGAAAAAAAAAATTGCCTCTACAGATAAATATTTTTTAAGATTTTACTATTGTGTATGTAAACCAGCAACATTTGATGATGCCATTCCCCAGCTTCATTGGCTTTCTCTGCACTTAGATTAAATTTCCAAACCCGTAACTCCTGCGATAGCTCTTCTCTCTTCTGATCCCATCATTGTCTCCACTGGGCTTCTAGTTGGTCTTAGCACTCTGGCTGCAGTGTCAAGGTCCTTGCCTGCAATGCTTGTGTCCCTCTTTGTGTAGTCACGCACTACTTGTTCACTACTCTCCACACAGGGCTAGATGCACTTCATGCTCTGAGATGCCATTATAACACTGTGTTCTCCCTATTAGAACACTTACCTTCATGTGCCCCTTCTCCGTGGAAGCAAATCCTTCCCAAGGACAGGTGCTATCGTCTTGTTTTCTGTGTTATTCCCAGGGCCTAAAAGTATCTGAATGAGTAAATTCCATATGAAGCTGAGTAGAATCTGAAAATAAGATTTCATCATTCTATAGGTTTCCAAACTTATTTGGCCTATAGCTCCCTGTTTATGGGAAAAAAAATTACACAGCACCCCTCTGGCAATTAAAAAACTTTTTTTTGGCGGGGGGGGGGGGCATCACTACCTCTGGTGGTTGTGGGAGCTACCCAGAGCTGCTCCTGAGAGCCGCTGCTGGATTTGAATCACCAAGTCCGCGGGCCTCAGTCCTGCACTCAACCACTTACGCTACTGGGGCTCAGGCCAATTAAAAACTTTTGTACTACAGTCCAAAGTTCAAGTTAAATCATAGATGGCAGCAGTTACAGTCCCCAGATCTTTCTAATGCACTTCCCCCCTAAACTTATTTTTGCCATTTTTCTTTCTAGTAGTTCTTTAAGTCATATCAAGCTATTATTCGAATTTCTTTGTTCAGGCTTCAGTGGCTAGTTCCAAATTATTTCAATTTGAGTATTTTGCATTTCTTGAAATCTGTTATTTTTATTATTCTTATATGTAAATTTCTGACAGCTTTATTGCTATATAATTCATTTGTGTTGTGTGTATCAAGAACTCATTCTTATTTATTGTTGAGTAATATTTCAGGGTATAAATACCAGGAACTCACAACCAATGAGTTGACTCTAACTCATAGCTAAACCTAATCTTGTTTATTCATTCACCAGTAGATAGACATTTATTGCATTTAACTATTAAGAATAAAGTTAACAATATACAAATGAAAATGAGGAAGGCCCTTGCCATGATGAATTGACACAATGGCTGCAAATGGATTCAAACATATCAATCATGCTGAGGACAGAACAGGACTGGTAGTGTTTCCTTTCATAGTACATAGGGTTACTGTGAGTCAGAACCGATTTGCTGGCAGTTCACAGCAGCATACACAAGTCTTACTGTGGACTTTAACAATGGCATCATATTTATGTGACTTAAGTTTGCATTTCTTTAGTTACTGAAAGAGTTGAACATTTGCTGTGAAATGGTAATGTATGAGTCCCCCACCTCCCATGCTCTTGTATTTTATTCTAGTCCATTTTGTAAATTATTTTCAAGGCTACTATAGTATAATGGCAAAAACCATGATTAGAAACTTGAGTGTGAGCCCCAGAATTATCAGTTTGGATTATGGGACATAGAGAAAGTCTCTCAACATTTTTTTTTTTTTTTTAGTCTCTCAACATGTTGAACTTCATTTTTTTTTTTTTAACTTTTGTAAGTGGAATGTATATGTGATTCATGTAAAATCACTTTCTAGTACTGTAAACTAATATAGTAATACTGTGGCAGAGACTTTTTGTTGAGATAAGTAAATATTTGAATATCTAGTGTATATTATGTGATGAATGCCTATGTACTTCATATAGGTATTGGGAAATGAGAGAGCAGCGGACACCAACCTTGAAAGGCAAGCTTGCTCCAAAAGCTGACCAGGAACAGCAGGACCCTCTGGAGTACCTTCAGTCTGACGAGGAGGAGGAGGACAAAGCGAAGAGTGGGGCGCAGCGCAGGCTACAGGAGCAGCGGGAGCGCCTGCACGGAGCGCTGGCCCTCATCGAGCTTGCCAACCTGACAGGAGCACCACTCCGCCAGTAGCTGACTTACTGACACTTCCACTGTACAAAAAAGTACTGCCCGTTGTACTTTAAAAGTAGATCCTGGGGCATAAGCTAAGCACCTTATTTGCTTATCATAGGCTGCTATTCTGTAGAAATTTATGAAGAATGTCATTGCCCTAAAATATGGGGTGAGAGAGAATTGCACTTTTTTAAAATATGGAAATGGATTTGATGTAAAGTTTAAAATATTTTGTAAATATGGGTCTGCACAGTACAGGGTAGAAAACTATATATTGTGGGAAGCTAGATTTTGCAAGCTTAATGCATTCATTGGAAGCAGTTCTCACAGAAAGCACTTTCTAAATAAGATACTTGTATGAAAAAACAGAATGGTACACATAGCCAAAGAATCTGAAATAGATTATAAGATCATTTTTAATGCGTATTAGTATGTTTAACAATACTGTAAACTGAAGCAAACAAAGCATGGTATGTGTATGGAATATACATGCATATTTTAAAATTGCAAAATAGTTGCCCAGTGAGTCTAGAGAATGGAAACTATTTTAGAAGATGTTTGGGAAGGATTTTGGTAAGATGAACAGTTGCTCAGAATTTTCAGAATTTGAATAAAATCAGCTTTATTCTATCTTTGGGGGGCTTTATTATCCTCTTATATTTAGATTTGAAAATCACTTGTCATAGCTAGTATGTTAACTTGGGAACTTTTGCACATTTTATATTTCTCACTTGTGGAAATTGAATGATTAATCTTGCAAAGTCTAGGTAGCATGGTAATTGGTCATTTTTAAAGTATGTATTGTGGGCCCTGTAATGAAATTTGGCACTTGCATTTTAATTAATAAGTGGGATGTATACAGGGTTGGTTTGTAATGAACTGTTTCTAGACCTTTTGTTAGCAAACACTAAATTGTAATTGTATTGCTTATTTAGAATCCTTAGCAAGTGGAAGCCTCCATATTTATATTTCAGTGCAAAAGCCACCTTGCTTTCAGAATAACATACAAAGATATTTTGTGTTCACAAAGTTTAGCTATTGAACATTGCAGAAAATATTAACTACTCAAATAAATAGGCTTTTAGATTAGTTTTTAACTGCAAGTGTGTCCACTTGTATGGTGGTTATAAACCATTTCCCCAAGTAGATTAAGTTATTAAATATCACTTTTTAATACATGTACTAAAACAGCAGAAAAATCAAAGAGCTGAGCAGTCAAATTCCTTTATATAGGTGTAAGCCTTGAGCATTTTTAGCTTTTTGTTTGAAGCAGAACCTAAATACCCATGCCTAGCATGGTGATTTATAGATTGCTTACTTGGAGTAAACCTCGGAATAATAGAGGGAAAACATGGGCTCTTCAGTGTCTTTTCCTTTTTTAATTGAAGTGGTATCTCGGGATGTAATTGAAACATTATTTAGAATGTAGGCTTCTTCACAAAAAGAACCTTAATGTGTTGCAGTACATAGATAGTTTAACTACACAGCCATGGGGAAGTAAAGGTATGTAAATGCCTTGAAAAGTAGTGAAAGAAGGTACAATAATAAATGATGTGTATGAAGAGGACATACTTTAAAAATGTAACTCCTCTGTACAGTAAATTGCAAACATTGAGGGAGTTTATTTTATTTTTTGTAATATGAATTTATATTTGTAATGGTCAAAGAATTTTGTTTATAATCTGGTATGTAGAATTTTAACTTGCAGCACTTATAAACATGGTAAAAGAGACCACCATAACATCTGATATTTTTGTTTAGGTTTCAATATTTCCTCTAGAATTTTCCCTCAAATACCATTTAAATGAATTAAAAGTAAGGAAAAAAAAAAGTAAAGCAAGACTTGGGATCCTGAAAATTTGATAAATTTAAATTTACCTAAAAGAAGGAAGGGCAGGTAGTAAGAATTTTGCAAACACTTGCTAATTCACAGATAAAGTAAGGATTTTCCTTGTTTCTCCAGCTTTTGTCAATCATAATAGTTAATATTTTCAAGCATATAAAATTTTGCATAATTGGAGCAGTTTATGAAATTATCACAACTATTCACTATAGAAATATTTAGTATGTTCTTTTTTTACATAAGCAATATACTTGGACATAATACATAGAAATCTAAAATTTGAAATGTATTAATGACTACTTTTTGTTTTAAAAATGTGGTTTATAATAGAAATGTGAAGTGGTTTATGCTTCATATGGCTAAATTGTAATTTGGCAGAGTTACCAGCATAAGAATAAACATGCTGTAATTTCAAGAGATGTTTGAATAAAATTTTATTTTACTTTAAAGATTGAAGTTTATAATCATTCTTGTATCTTTCATAGCTGGTTTTCTCATCAAATATATAAAACTTTTGTTTTTCTAATTACAAAGCAGAAAAGTCACCTGCAGCTCTACAATTTGCCATCATTTTTTGGTGCCTTTTGTCTTTCCTTCTAGTATTATCCCAGAACATTTTTTTGCGTATCACAACCACAGCATGAATTCCTTAAAAATTATTTTCTTGCAGACTTAGATATTTATTTAACTACCCTGTCTGGTTCATTATTACAATGTTAACAGCTCATTCGTGTGGGAAGGTATTAAACCATTGCCAGCCCTTTCATAGACCTTAAGATAACAAGCAACTGGTATTTCACTTCACTAACAGCCTGGTCATGTTGGACCTTGGGGTCATCTCCCCCCAAATCCACTAAGCCTTTTCCTTCTAAGAGTCAGCAAAGTGGATTTTTGGTATTCTCATCAACTGTTCTTTTTTCATAAAATATGACAGTGATATTTAACCTTTTTAAAGCGTACAATTCAGTGTCATTTACAACATTGTACAACATCATTTGTTTCTAAAACTTTCATCATCCCCGATAGAAACTTTTAGTACCTATTAACCATTAACTCTTTGTTGATTCTTCTTCCTAACCCTTGGGAATCATTAATCTACTTTCTCTGAATTTTCCTATTATAGATATTTGATAAAAGTGATGATATGCTTAGTAGATCTTTAGTAGTGTTCTTACAAAGCCAAGGATCAACCTGTATTGACTTTGCACAAAAATTTCACCAAGCAACTCTTAATTGGTTTACATTGTCATGAAATCAAATCAGGCAAGTTAAATGTAAATGTGGTCCAGGCAAGGCTGGCAAGCTGTGTGTCACCCACCTACTTAGGGCATTTGGCAGGAGACACCAGTCCCTGGAGAAGCGCAGACCTGCTTGGTAAAGAGGGACTGTGGACTAGAGGAGATGTGTTGACACAGGAACATTGTGGGGATGCCACAGTGTGTTTCATTCTGTTGTGCAGAGAGCTGCTATAAACGAGCCAACTAGATGCACCTAACACAAACTACCAGGGTCATTGAAAGTGGCTTTGAAAAACTTGCAGTCAGAACTTAATTTAGAGACCCACTGGAATGAGCCAAAATTGCTTAAAAGTTTTCCTTTAAGTCGATTCAAGTGTTCAGATATTCATTTTCTATTTTAAAATCGTCTGGTGTGTGTTTGCTTTCATTCTTGTTTTAGGTCATTGGGATTCTTGCTGCCTCGTCTTGACTGCTAGCCTTGTTACTTCCCCAAAGTTTTCTAGCAAGAACCCAATGTTTCAGTGTTGAGTCACTTGTTAGGAGTACATAAAAAGAACAATTGCCCTAGGCAGGGATACACTCTGGCTCAGAGTCCTCTTTAACTTGACAATTTCAATCATTTCCATAAAGGTAAGGTTTCCATTAAAGACAGTTCATTACTTGAAATGAAGCTTCGGGACTCTTAATATGTGGCGAGGAGCCCGGCGGCATAAGACTTGTATTGGGCTGCTTACTGCAATATTGAAACCACCTACTCACAAGGGCAGTCCTACCTGCCCTAGAGAGAGTGGCTGTGAGTCAGCTCACTCCAGGGCAGTGGGCAGTTTGTAGAAATGTTAAGAGAAGGATAACTGGCCAGGATGGGCAGATCTGGGAGGTTCCCTTTCAATTAAGGTGCGCTCCAAAGATGGACGTCTAATGGCTACTCGAGGAGCATAGAAATGGGCACTCAGGTGAGGGCAGTGGGGGGAGAAAAGCCCTGAGACCTCCCACTAGCCTAAGGCTGGCCATTTTTGTAATCACACCTCTGGTCTGCAGTGGGTCCCTTATTTGTGTGAGCCAGTTATAATGAAGTGGGATTAGGCAATGGTACAAGATTTACCCAAGAGAAATGAATACGCATATGCACACAGACTTTTATACCACAATTTATAGCTGCATTTTTAACTGCATGTCTGTCAACTAGTGAATGAGCAAACAAACTGTGACAGTGGCCAACAATCAAAGGAACGAAATTCTGAAAGGCAAAACAACATGGCTGAGTTTTAAAAATAAGACAAGGCGAGAAAAGAGCTTTGAAAGAGTATATATTCAATTTATGATATCCTAAAAAAACTTCCACTTATAGGAAATTGTGGAAAAGGCAAATTTACAGTAGTGGGATGAGAGACTGAATTACAAAGGGGCAACGGGAAATGGGGGTAGGAGGGCTAATGAAAATGCTGCAAGTTGAGTTCTCCACTTCATTGTATGTAAATTATACCTGAAAAAAACAAAACGGGAGGGGGGCGCAGCTTCTGTGTAAAGGAGCAGTCGCTAAAATCGGGTGTTACTCGGCCAAACCCAGTTTCTTTTCTCCTCGTAGAGTTAGAAGGAGCGGCGGATGTACTCCAGAAACTTGAAGATAATCGCAAGGGCCACCAATAGCTTCATGCCGAGCGCCTGGCGGTTGTGGGGCGCTCTCTAGAGGCAGGGTGGGAACTGGGGCTCCGCGGGGCCGCGCCCCCTTCCTGGGCCGGCCGAGGGCGGGCGGGGCGGCCCCGGGGCTGGGCCGAGGCGGTGCCGGCGGCGGCGGGCTGTGGACATGACGGCGGGCGCGCGGGCCGAGAGCGCGGGCGCCGATCCCGAGCCCGCGCGGCCGCCCTCCCTGGGCGCCCGGCTGCTGTCGGCGCTCTCCTACGGGGCCTGCTCCTTCCTCCTGGTGCTGGTCAACAAGACTTTGCTGACCGCGTACAGGTGAGCCGGGAGTCCAGGAAGGGCTTGCA
This sequence comes from Nesogale talazaci, assembly GCA_004026705.1. Classification (NCBI taxonomy): domain Eukaryota; kingdom Metazoa; phylum Chordata; class Mammalia; order Afrosoricida; family Tenrecidae; genus Nesogale; species Nesogale talazaci. The sequence goes on from PVJH01009957.1 coordinate 14,594, forward strand.
ACCAGAGGCGCCCGGGGGCGGCGGCCACCTGTCCCGGGGAACTTCCAACCCTCAGGCGCCAAGCTCCCGGGCCCAGGCTGGCGGGGGGGGGGGGGGGGGGGGGGGGGGGGGGGGGGGGGGGGGGGGGGGGGCGGGGGCCCGGCCCCTCCCCCGGAGGGGCCCCCGTGCTCTCCGACCCCGTTGGGAACCGACCGCTGGGAAGTGGGCGCCCCAACTTCAGCGGCGCGTGTCTGGCAGAGTGCCCGCGCGTGCGTTTACCAGTGTTTGGAAAGGGCCAGGACCCCAGAAGCGCCCTTAAAGCAGAATCCCAACAAAGGGACCCCTTCCTACTGCAGGTGCCGGGCGGTGGTTGTGCTTGTGGCCCGACCTCCACTTGCTTTCAAACACCTTTGCCAATGTCAGGAAGTGTATTTTCACAGATTGTCACGTTAGTTCTTTATTCAAATGTGCACGTTCAACAGTCGATTATTTCTAAATCGATACATTTAATTTGTAACGATTACAAAGAATGACTAACACTACCATTTTTTTTTTTTTTTTTTTACTGTGCAACCCACTTCAGTGCCAGAAGACCATGGGGTAAAGCCAGGCAATGGTCCGGGCTTACAGTTTGCTCTGGCATGGGACACTATGAGATGCCCAGGGAATCGGACCTGCCATAAATCCAAATCCATGCACTCGCATTCTTAAATGACAGGCATATTCATAGGAAACCGGGGAAACGGAAGGTCACTTGATGAACTTCTTTGGATGAATATGTAGTACTGCCTTCAGGGGTGTGGCTTGAGACCCTGTTTGCAAGAATTTGAAGATCCTGTTGAATGCTGCTAGAGCTAGGGAGTTAGATTCAGCCCTACATTTAATAGTTATTCTTGCACCAGTCCAACAGCCAGCCATTTTCTCATACACAAAAGCTAGGCAATGACAACTGTGGAAAATATCCACTAGCCTTGGAGTTGATTCTGACTGGCAATTGCTCATGTATCAGAGAGGAAAGGTGTTCAACAGGATTTTGTGTGGTGGAGTTCTCAGTAGCTGTGATACCACACGGCCCCCTTCCGGGCGGATTCCAATCTCTATCAGTTAGCAGTGGACAGTTCATCATACCCAGGAACTACATTGTGCTAATTACCCGTGTTGCTTTCATGTCAGTCATTGATTTATAAGAGAGGGCTCCTCTTTGTCAACTGTACTGTGCCACAGTAATTTTACAGCCCAAAGAGCCTCCAAGACTATCTCCAGTCTTAATGTATTCCTGAGGTAACAAATCCAATATTTATGTAGCTTTTTCCTGAGCACCTACTATGTGCCAAGCTCCCTCCAGGCACCCAGAGAGTAACTGTGAACAAGACAGGCCCTGCTCTAGAGACTATTTCAGTAGTGCAGACAGAAAATAAACAAGTGAGTTCATATGAATCCACATGCTTGGGATGGGACAAATAGAATGGGAGCTACTTTAGACCAAGCCCCTCCCCAAGCATTCCAGAGAGAAACCAGGGGAAATGGGCTGTAGTGGTTTGTTCAGTTGGAGAGAAGGATGAAGTGGCTGAAATTGATTGAAAATGTGTGCCAAGAAAAGATGATGAGGCAGATCGATTCAGTTATTTCACAATATTTATTAAGTACCTATTATGTGCCAGGCATTATTTCAGACATAAGGAAATCAAAATGAACAAAATAGATTGCATCATAACTCTGTAAATAGAGTAATAAAATCTGTGTTGTCTCAGATGTGACTAAAAGCTCTGGAGGGAAAAGTCATTAAAGCTGGGGGTGGGGGGTGGGAAAGTTTGTACTCAGGCCTCGTCAAGGAGGTGACACATGCTCCAGGAGCTGAGGAGCTGAGGAGCAGGCCGTGTGGGAGAATGGGGAAGCACAAGCCTCTAGCAAGGGCGCTGTCCGAGTGCAGTGGGTGGGCAGATGGTGCAGGGATGGTGAGAGCTCTGGCATCTGCTCCGAGTGAGAGGAGCTACTAGATTGCAGCAAAAGAGGGGCGCTCTGGCTCTTGTGTTGAGGGAGCAGGGGGAGATTGAGGACACTGGGTTATGTAAATGGTATGTGCTCAGTGATGAACCTCAAAGTTGACAGTTTGAACCCCCAGGCACTGTAGAAGAAAGACTGACTGACTGTCAGTCTGCTTCCGTAAAGGTTACGCTCAAGAAGACTCGAAGCAGTTTTCTTTGGAATCACCAGGAGTTAGAGTAGACTCAAAGGCAGCAGAGTTTGTTTGTTTTGACATGTATGTGTGAGAATGTAAACAGAGATTATGGTAAAATGAATAGAGTAGTATTCATTTTAGAATAAGTGCAATTAAAAAAAACTTCTTGGAAGATTTTAAGCAAAATGAGTGATATGACATAATTTATAAGACTAAATTTTCTTTCTTGGGCTATTTGAAGGGTAGAAAACGGATTGTATTAGAAGTAGAGTGAAGAGTCAAGCACGTAGTTTAGTGTTTGTGAGTGTGGAGAGAAGGCTCTTTTTGGTGAACCTGCAGTCTTGTTTAGCAGGTCTTTACCAGTATTGTGTTACATACTTGCTGGTGTGCTTCAAAGAACTAACAATGACCATAGATCTAAGCCTGGATTTTTTCAACATATAATGCAAGTTAACAAAAGAACTCTTCAAAATCATCAAGAAAAAGCCAAGGGGGTTTGATTAACGGGCTGTGGAGTGCTCTAGTTGTTGTGTTATTTGAAAATTGAAGGTGAATGGTCTGCTGACTCAGAATGGGTTGCTGCCTGCAGAAGTTTGGGTCTTCTTGTAGGAAGGAGGGACTTGCAAAGCACTTGGGAAGGAAAAGCAGCGTCTAACCAGGAAGAGTTACTATTGAGAAATACCTTACATTTCAGCCTTTTTTTTCTATAAAATTCTGAGCTCTATGATTCAAGGATTGAAATCCTTCAATCCATTCTGTGCCCAAGTTCCTGCATCCCTTAAGTAAACATCTCACATTTCACATTTCCGTATTGGAATATACAATTGGGGAACTCTATTCAAATACCATAGTTCTTTCTTAGTGTTTGAAGATCAAATGATTTTGAAGCATATTTTTGAGGGGAGGAGGTCTGGGTTTATGTTAGTTATAATAATAAACCATATAAATATGATCCCAGTATTAGTTGTTTGAAGACAGAAGGTTATGTTGTAGGATAGAAAGAAGGACTTTTTGATAATGACATAATTCATAGGGTTTGGGGACTGTGGCTCAGGGGATTTTCTCCCCCACTTCAATTTTGAGTAGCTTATTTCTGGTTGGGGCACAAAACTAATGGACTAGCTTATTTATTTGTTCATTTTAGTTCACTATAAATCTAGATTGATGCCTGAATAGTGCAAATGGCTAATACCCTTGACTGGTAACTGAAAGGTTAGTGGTGCAAGTCTACCTGGTGTTGTCTTGGAAGAAAAACCTGGTCATGTGCTTCCAAAGCAACAACCATTGTCAACTCTGCTGAGCACAGTTCTACCTTGGCACCAATGGGGTCACCTTGACTAAGAGTAACTGCTTGCCTGTTGTTGCCTGACTCCATAACTGGGTTGGCTGTGGTGTGCATAAATGCAGTAGTCTGAGCACCTGGTTATTTATTTTGTGGAGACCCTCTTCACCTGTTTCTGCTTTCTGTGTGACTTCCGGTTCTCCCAGGCTGAACCTTCTGCACCCTGCACTTTATCTCTGGCCTTGTCTCCAACAAACTCCCCTCCTTTTCTTCCCACTTTTACTTTCTCTCAGGACACTGTAGTCATGAGTAACCATCTCCACCACAGGATTTCTGTTCTGCCCACCGATTCTCCTCTTTCTTGTTCCATGTTTGTCAGTCCTACTGGGAGCCTTTTGAATGTACATAAGACCCCTTTCCTGGTCTGCGAGTGGTTCAAAGTGACTAGCACCACTGGTAGGCCATGGTTAGCCCTCCTTTCCCTTCTGATGAGAATGGTTCTGGTGTCAGGAGAGAAGACCTGCAGCTGGACGGGCTAATTGGACTTTATATCATGATTAAACCTCTGCGTACATGCCTTACTACCTGGCATTTCTTTTTGGAGGCTTGTTTTCCTTGGAGGCTATTTCATACGTTTTCATCTTGAAACCTCCCGCTCCCTTTCCTCCACCTTTCTTCTCCAGTGATACTTTACTGAGAAGAAATTGTTGTTGACTGGTTGCTATTCAGTCAACATGGACTTAGGCTGACCATACACAGAACGCAACAGAATATTGTCTGGACCTTTGCCATCTCATAATCCTGTTGTATCAATCCAGCTCTTTGAAAAGTTTCTCTTGTTTGACCTGCCTTCAGCAATTGGTCTTTCTTGATGTTGTATCCAAACTAAATGAGTCAAAGTCTTGCCTCTGTAATGTCTCAGAGGCATTCTGATTGTCTAAGACTCATTTGCTCATTGTGTGCTGCTCCATGGTATATTTAATGTTCTTCACAGCTCCACAATTTGAATTCTGTCTTCCTTTTTCACTATCCATATTTTGACTACTTATGAACCCTCATGGCCACTCATAGTGACATTATGCTGAAGACTGCTGAGGCTGCAAACATTTGTGAAAGCAGACAGCCTTACTTAGCTAGCTCCCAAGCAGACTGGTGGATCTGAACCACTGACACTTAGCAGCCCCAGGACTGGTCCGATAGTCCCACTAGGGATTGGAAACACCATGGCTTGGGTTAAATGTACTTTAGTCATTAGAGTGACATGTTTGCGTTTTAAAACTGTAAAGAAGTTTTTTTTGGGAGCAGATTTGTTCTATGCATCAGTGTTGAGTTACTGTTTCCGTAGACTTTGATTGCTGTAGAAACCATCAAATGCATCTCCCCGCCTCCCACTGGAATGGAGTTTATTTTGTTGTTTTGTTTTTCTGACAACCTTTCTACTTGCATTTGTCTCAGGTCCTCTATTATTTACTCCATTCTGCCTCAGCAAACTTACTCTCTAATGGGTCAGCTTAAAACATGCTTAGGTTTCTCAAGTCACAAAAAATCCCTATCTTGATCTTTTCTCTGTTGTTTTCAGAGAGTGTGAACACATATGCCCTTATGCCCTTACATTCACTCTGACAGGCATTCAGTTTAAAAACATGTCTACAATATAAAAGTGTGACATACACTCACACAAAAGTAATAATAATTCATATTTCCACCCCCTAGAATCAACATCCTACTTTTGCCTTTTTTGTTTTCTTTTGGGGGGGGGTGGGGAGGTGGGGGGGTCATCACTGCCTCTGGTGGTCTCCTGAGAGCCGCCGTTAGATTTGAACCGCCTAGCCTGTGGACTGCAGTCCCGCACTCAACCACTTATGCCACTGAGGCTCAGCCCTTGCCTTTCTTTTAAAGAGAAATCAACCTGCTGAGAGACTTAGAGTACATACTAAACAATTGCCAAATAGATTTAAAAAACTTTAAGTTACTGTAACATAAAATTCATGACTCTTGAGGTAGATAACTAGATGGCTATATACAAAGAGCGATAAATCTGCCAATAAATTGCTGTGAAGTTGACTCTGATTAACTGTAACCTTTGGAGCTGTGCTCCAGAAGGTTTTCAACAACTGATGTTTCATTAGTAGATTGCCACTCCCTTCTTTTTAGGTGCTTCCAAGTCGACTTGAACTTTCAACCTTTCAGTTAGCCACCAAACCTAATAATCCTGTACTTCTGCTTAGGGACTTTAGATACAGAGATAAATGGAGATATAAATATACAGATTAAGTTTCTTTTTTATTCAAATTACCTATATCTGATTTATTTGTTTTCTGCTTTTGAGCATATATACAAAGTACAACATACCCTGACAGACTGAACAGTTGCCACATGTACAATTCAACAACACTGGTTACTTTCTTCCAATCGTGCAGCCATTCTCCATCCTCCATCCTCCGTTGACATAAACTCACTTCCTCCCAAACTTGCCATCTAATATTTTGAATTGCTGTTGTCCATGTGATCCAGTATAGTTCGTTTCTAAAGATAGTTCTTTAAAACGCATATTGCTTAAGGTAAACACTCATGGCTAGTTAAGCTACTTTTGCTTTGAGGAGGAAAGATCATTTCAGGGCAGTGGTGTCAGGGGTTCTTCCAACCTTCATGCTTCCAGGAAGTCTAAATCCCATGAGAGGCTGGAATTCTCATTGGCATTTTTTCCTGTTTCCTCAGGATTCTTCTATAGAGTCTTGATCAGAATGTTCAGTCATGGTACTTCTTCTGGTCATGGCAACGGAGACAGTTGTTCAAGGAAACTATCACATATTCCTGTTCTTCACTTTTGATAAAGATTAAGGACTGCAGCCTGTAGTATGGTTTCAAGTCAATGTAAAGAAGAGCAAAATCCTCACAACTGGATGAATAGGGAACATCATGATAAATGCAGAAAAGTTTGGAGTTGTCAATGATTTTGTCTTGCTGTGTCCAGAGTCAATGCTCACGGACGCATCAGTTGAGAGGTCAAATGGTACAATTAGGTAAATCTGCTACACAAGACCTTGTTAGGGTATTGAAAAGCAACCATGTTACTTTGAGAACTCAGATGCATCTGACCCAAGCCCTGAAATTTTTTATTAGTATTAATTGGTAGTCAATACCTATATAATATCATTCCATAGTTCAATCATGTCACGCAGTATTGTACAATTGCTATCACGATCCATTTTTTTACACCAATGAGAGGTCTTTTGCAAAAGTATTCCCTATTATTTATTTATTAAAAATACTTTATTGGGGGCTCTTACATCTCTTATACATTGCAATTATGCCATCATCATTTTCAAAGCATTCTCTTCCCACTTGAGCCCTTGATATCAACTTCCCTTTTCTTCCCCCTTCCTCACTCGTCCACTCTCCTTCACTTAATCATGACTTTCTAAAATAATTTATCAATGAATTCATAATTTTGTCACATGTCCCTAAGAAGCTTTCAAGATTTTTAACATTTTAAATCAGGATTGTGTGAAAAGTCATGCAATGCACATGTTTATGTCTGTTTACCTTACTGTAATCTAGAATATTCCTGCTCTTTCAGCTCTCACAAGTGACCCTGACTTTTTCAAAAGTTTGGGCTGGTTTTGTGAAATATTTTAGATTTGTCTGATTCATTCTTTACAGTTGTGCCTAGATTATGTATTTCTCTACCTCCTAACAGAAAGTTAGGTTTTAAGGCTTGATTATATGCAGATTAAACATTGTTTTGAAAGGCCACTTCATAGCACACTGTGGATTTTATGCTGAGTCACCTCAGTGGTTTCCCACCGTGAGTCCTGCTGGCCACATTTGAAGAGTTATAGAAGGTGAGGATGGCAAAGTGTATGTACGAATACATTTAGCTTTATCTGAACAAAGTGTGGCAGAAAGAGAACTTAGAGTTCACATGAAAAAGCTGATGTGAGGGGTCCTTCAAAATTTATAGTTAAATGGAATAAAAAGATAAAGAAATTTTTCTCTGTTTTTGAGTATCCTTTATATATATATATATATTTCTTTTCTATAAACATTAATATTTATTAAAGATAATTATAAAACTAAAAGGTCAGAAAATCATTGAGGAGTGGAAATTATTACATTTAATTTGTGAATCCATTTTCAGTTTTTGAAGAGAAGTGTGTGCCATGAAAGATGATGGGGCTTGTAAACTGTTTCCTTCTTTACTTCACTCATGTCTTGCTAAATAGCATAATATTTGACATCATAATATTAGTTCCTGTTCATAGCTGGCCTCTGCTTCTTGGTGATCAAAGCACAGTGGGGTGAAATGCTATCTGCCCCTGTTCCCTGCCTGGAGTTTGCATGATCATTGTAATTGTCAGATTTACATTGGGTGAGGTCTTGCAGCAGACTGGCCAGCCTTTCTTCCTAACTCACCTGTGTCTGTGAGCTCCCCTGCCACCTGTTCAGAATCAGAGCAACACGCAAGTCTCCCCTGGCCCATTGATGGGTGGTGGCCCCTCCCGAGGAATTGCGCTAAGAATTGAAGCTGGATTTCCTCCCGGGAAGGCAAGAATTCTGCCAATGCCTTCACACATACCATACTGCTGCCTAAGGGTAATTCCACAGTTTATCTAGTGATGAGCCAAGTAACACCTCTTTTACACAAATTCTCCATTCTTAAGTTTATTTTTAAAATGTACTTCCTAATCAATGTTAATTTGTTGTTATTGGATTTTTTTAGTTTTATTTCTTTAATGATGGGGTACTCGCTGCTAATCTTGTTGAATATTCTTTAGCAGTCATTTCTCTCACACAGCATGATTTTACATAGAAAAAGTCAATATTTTCTTCCCCTGTGGTCAGAGTAGCTGACTTCTATTTCATGTTTAGGGTTTTCTTCTTTCTGTTGAGTTCACATAAGGCACAGTAGTTAGCCCTCTGGAACGTTGTTTACCTCTCTTCTATATCTGTTCATCTTTTTGAACTTCATAGCTTTAGTTTGTCTTTTTCTGCTGCAATTACTATGACTATCTCAAGTGTTAGAAATATCTACTTAGTTCTTTTTGTTTCTAAATGTATTCATTCAAGTGGCAGTTATGTTTTGTTCCCTAACTGGTTCACATCTCATTGTATTATCATTATCTCAGTGTTGAGTTCATTCTTTACTGATGTCTTTGATATTAAAGTCATTTGTAGGTATAAACAATTATGAAGAGGTCATTATTATTCATGTATTTATTTCTGTCTATGCCAAGTTCTTTGTCTTTTGTAAGGCATTGCTGTTATTGTCATTTACTGGTTATTTTTATTCTTGTCGTGTTTTGTATTCTCTGTATTTTGAAGCACTCTCTAATGTGGTTTCTGTGTAGGAAATGCATTGGATTGTGCACTTAGTCTCAACTCCTGTGGGGAAGTGAGAGAAGCCAGACTAGGCAGAAGGAAGACGTTGGACTATGATGCTGCACCAACAGAAGCTCAAATTCAGGGGGCCCTTGGAACTGCGTTGACTGGACATGTTGTTCTGTATTGAGGCTGGGGGCCTGGCCTTGGTAATCCTGCATAGACATGCCTTGAGCATGCAGGCTGTTCTCAGGAAGGGGGTGTGATGTTGAAGAGGTAGGTTTCTTCGACTGAGGATGTTCTGAGTAGCTTGGGAATGAATGTTTCTGGGCAAGGGTATCTAAGAGACAGAACTCAGAATTTAATAGAGTTAATTTTATTTTAATGATGATACTGCCCAGGCATTTATTTTATTTTCTCTGATAGGGTAGGCTGATGCTTTGTTTTCTTTTCACTCTATCTAAAATAGGCGTGCTTTCCTCTCTGGTTATGTGTGTGTGTATGTGCGCACGCATGCACACTGTGACTGTTGTTGACGATGATGATTCCAGCCCTCACTAGAGAATGACCAGCAGCCTCTGAAGGCTTGGGTGGTGGATGAGCCAGCTGAGGTGGCATCCTGGTGTGAGATAACTAAACCCCCCAAAATGAAATCCATTGCTATTGACTTGATTCTGACTCAGAGACTCCACTTAGGGTTGCAGACAACCTCATTTTTCCCAGGGTCAGAAATTACTCAGCACCATTTATTGAAATGCCATCTCCATTGCTCATCAGCGTTACCTTTGTCAGAAAGGTGTGTGTTTGTCCCAATTTTCTATTCTGTTTCACTGCCTTTTGAACTGCCACTGGGAAAATCTCAAACTGTCCACTTTAGTGACTATGAATCCTTGACCTCAGTAAAACTCTTCCTCTCACTTTGTTATTCTAAATGGTCTTGACTAGTTTTCATTCTTTCCCATTTAATATGAAAATCACCTTGTCATTACCCACAAAATACCTTCTGGTACTTTTTTTGAGATTGTGTGACTCCAGAACATTTTGAGGGTAATGACTTCATTCCACTATTGAGTTACCAATTGTAAGTGGTTGGCACTTGCAATTAAAAGTAACTTGACAAAATGGGGCTCCAAAGAGCTCTTTTCCTGCCCCCAATTAAAATATATCTCAAGGCAAATTAAAACCAGACCTTCAAGAATTTAAGCTCCTACAAAAGACCTACTTACAGAAGAGATTATTAGCTCTACTGGCTTTCCACCTAATAGCCAAGTTCAGTTTTAAAGCTAGGAAGAGCAAGATAGCTCACAATGGATTATTATAACTTTAATGCTGTTATCCCACCCATTAAAGTTTCCATACTCAATATTATTGAAATTGCCGACTCTTTCTAAATAGCAACTGATAAATCTTTTACACTCAGATTTGGCTTATATGTTCTTTTGAGGATCTTTTGGGACAAACTTTCATCCTCAATTTGCCTTTACTTTCAATACGAGAGGAGATCCCCACCCAAAACAGAATTGCAATGGGTGGAGCAAAGCTTTTATAGCACCCATCCACCCACTCACCCACCCACCCCCAGGTGAGCAACTCACTCTAAGTTAGTGTTGCCAGTGATGTCTGCCTGGGAAGACTCTGGTCACAGTGAATTTTTTTGGTAAAAACAATTTCGCTTGTACCTTGTTTTTTTTTTGTTGTTGTTGTTGTGATGGACAATTTAAGAGAGCAACCTGTGGCTCTGAAATCTTGTTTTCTTCTTGGGAAGAAATGTTGCAGGAACTGTTATAATGTTGAACACAGCTTACAAGGACAGAACTATGGGAAAAACTCACATATACAAGTACTTTTCTCATTCAAAAATGTGAACTGTCAATTGATGATAAACTCAATTTGGATATCTGTCAACTTCTGTCAAAAGACATGATTATGGCAGAGGATAGTTTTTGCCACCACAATGATGCACCTACTCATGCAGCCATCTCAGTGCACCAGTTTTTCCCCTCAACCAGCATGCCTCTCGTTCTCTGTACCTTACTCACTTGACCTCACTCTTTGCAACTTCTTTTTGTTTCCTTGAACTACGAGGACAATGAAAGGACAGTGATTTGGTGAGGTAGAAGAAAAGAGGGAGCTGCTGTCAGCCATCCAAACAGATAAATTTGAAAAATGTTTCCAAACATGGAATCGCAGATTTGACAAATGTATTAGGTATAGTGGAGAGTACTTTGAAGGCAATAGGTTGTTTTATAAAAAAAATTAAATACATAGCTTTTAAAACAAAACAAAAAAATTCCAGCAGACACTGAAACAAATCAGTAAAGTCCAATTAAAGTCACATACCTTCTTCGGGGCTAGGAGTCTGATGAGATACCAAAATAGAAATGAAAGCAAATGCTGAAATATTTAGGTCAGAAGACCCCCTGTAGAAGCATATTCTCCATGATATTCTAGTTTGAGACTTAATTTCAGAGGAAGACATAACAAATGTGGGAAGAAAAAAAGCAGCTAGACAGTGAGGGGTTATAAAATTCCCCACAAATTCTGATCTTAATAAAACTAATTTAGAGTTTTTGTGTTTTTTATTTTTCTTTAAACAATTGCAAAGAATGAAATCAAAGATAAATAGAAGGCACAAGTTTTGCTATTTGTTATTCAAATTTGGGGGATTCTTGGGCGGGCTGTTTGTTTTTACAAATACAATTAAAACATAGAGGGCTGAGCCCCGGTGGCGTAGTGGTTGTGCTTGGGACTGTGGCCCACTGGGATGGAGGTTCGATTCCAGCTCCACGGAGCAAAGGCTGGGCCTCCTACTCCCACCACCTGAGGGCAGTGATGCCTTAAAAAAAAAAAACAAAAAAAAACATAGAAGGGCTGAGCCCCGGTGGCGTAGTGGTTGTGCTTGGGACTGCGGCCCACTGGGATGGAGGTTCGATTCCAGCTCCACGGAGCAAAGGCTGGGCCTCCTACTCCCACCACCTGAGGGCAGTGATGCCCCCCCAAACAAGCAAAAAACAAAAACAAACAAACAAAAAAACATAGAAAACTACCTTAAAAATTATAACAGTTAGAAGCATATTAGTTGCACTCTTCACATTTAAAACCAATTTCTCACTATTTTCACTTCAGTGGTAAAATCCAGTAGATTTTGATATTGTTTTGTGATAAAGAAAAAATGACAAGCCCTCTAACACAGCGGTTCTCAACCCCTGGGATGAGATCACTTTGGGGCTTGAATGACCCTTTCACAGGGGTTGTCTGATTCATAACAGTAGAAAAATTATAGTTATGAAGTAGCAACAAAAATAATTTTGTGGTTGGGGGGTGGTCACCACAAGATGAGAAACTGTTTTAAAGGGTTGTGGCATTAGAAAGTTGAGAAGACTTTAAAATCTTGTTACTAATCATAGTAACAAGAACCAAAATTATCAATTTTTCCAATGGCAAGTTCTCTACACCAGAATGTAGTCATGACTCTCAAAAGAAGAAACAACGAAATGGATTGTGGTTGACCCACAGAATGGTGCTATGTCTGGACAATGTCCTAATGACATGGTTTGGGAGCAGAAGAAGGAGGAGAAGGATTTCAGTGTTTCTTGCTTTTAGAATGTTGTATCAGGCTGAGCCCCGGTGGCATAGTGGTTGTGCGCGGGACTGCGGCCCACTGGGATGGAGGTTCAATTCCGGCTCCCAGGAGCAAAGGCTGGGCCTCCTACTCCCACCACCTGAGGGCAGTGATGCCTAAAAAAAAAAAAAAAAAAAAGAATGTTGTATCAAATCCTATATTTCTGACAGACTTATTTTTTTATTTTATTTTTTTTGGTTTTTGGTTTCTGGGGCATCACTGTCCTGCGGTGGTGGGAGTGGGAGGCCCAGCCTTGCTGCTGGATTTGAACCTCCAACCCAGTGGGCTGCAGTCCCGCGCACAACCACTACGCCACCGGGGCTCAGCCCCTTGACTTTTAAAACATGTAGAAAATGAGTAAGAGTATAATCAATGGCACAGAATTATACGTGTAGAAGTTGTTGAAGTGGAGATTTTGTGTGTGTATATTTTTGCCACAATTATAAAATAATTACGCTAATAGTATTGAATACAAGGAAGAAAAGATGTTCTAAAGTTGTGGTAATAATTGTACAGCTCTTAATATGATTGAACTATTGCATTGCAGGACATGTGGAAGAAGGCCAGTAAAACTGTTAAAACCAAAAAAGAAAATGTGTAAGAAATATCCCAATGAATGAGACATATCAAATGTCAATGATAAGCAAGACACATTATTTTGGGGAAATGGCTGTTGAAAAAAAAATCCAGTCTGTATATGGAAGAAAATTTCTTCTTTACAAATCTGTTTTCATAAAATACCATTCTACCAAATTGGAAGTGAAGGACTAAAAGATCACACACCATGAACATAAAAGGGAGTAGAAGAGTACAAACTTGTAACAGACTAGGATCAGAATCCAGGACACAAAAAACTTGCTGAAGAAATCCATTCCTTTGCAGGAACTCCTCTGTCAACCAGTAAAGAGGTATTCCTTCTCACTCTGAATCCTGACTTTTGCACCATGCCTCCCAAGGGAGGGCTGTCCACTGCCTCACCCAAATTGAGGTCCACCAGGCCTGCACATAGTCTCCTTCCCTGCAGCTTCTCTTCTGGCAGACTTTACCTCTGAACTCGATTGGTTCAGAATCATCAAACATAACAAAACCAAAGTTGGGTAATTTATTTCCCACTGTTATTGATGTGCAGCTCTACCATGTTCCCCTAATTTTAAAAGATATATATTTTTTGTTTTGTTTTTGGTTTTGGGGGCATCACTGCCCTCTGGTGGTGGGAGTAGGAGGCCCAGCCTTGCTGCTGGATTTGAACCTCCAACTCAGTGGGCTGCTGTCCCACACACAATCACTATGCCTCCGGGGCTCAGCCCCTTAAAATTTATTTTGATAGAAATATTTTAACACTGATTTGTCCACCTCATGAGGCCAATGAAGAGTTGGTGACTTGCCCGGGTTTTCCAGTTTCTCAAGATTCAACATGGCCTCGCTTGCCAGCCTCCCCAGTTGATCTAGAGTCCCTCTGTAGTGTGGACAAATATTTATTTGTTGTCTCAGCACTCTTTCATCCCTCTGAGACCCCTGAGGTGGAAACTGAGATTCTGATTTAGGCTCAGGGCAGGGCTGTGAAGCTGGGATTTTGACAACATGAGGTAGGATCCCAGTAATTGGAACCACTCCATTCGGTGGAAGTTCTTATCAGTCACAGGTGCCCAAGAAATTGTCCTCACATTTTCCTGCACTGTTGGAGCCATGTCTGCAGGGGCCAGGGAAAAATTCTTGTAAGCAGTCTCTCAGGAGCAGTTTCCTTTAAGGAAGGTTCAGATTTTTCCTCTTGGATTTCAGGTATGGGCTTCTGCTTTGGTTCCTTGTCCAGGATCAGGCTCTGGTTCAGCAACTGGTTTCTCCAAACCGGTTGTTTTAAGTCATTGCTGGGAGTCTGATCATAGAATATTCCAGTATCCCCAGGGACCACCTCTGGTGTCTGCTGTCCTTCTTCAGACTCCTCTACTTCTTCCTCAGATTCCTTTTGAGGCTTAGTGATAAAGCTAACAAAAACATGTATCTGAAGATATCATTTTGATCATAGAATTTACTTATAACAGAAGCCTTAGGAGCAAGGAAAAATACTTTCATGAATCTCCTCAAAGTCTGATATTAGAAAGCAGTTCCCTCACTGGACTACCACGCCATCATTGAGAATAACAAGAGCATCACCATGGCGAATCTCAGTGTGGCAGCTGGTATAGTTTTGAGACATGATTTTCCTCTGGATTTTCTTTTGTCCTTAGACAGTATCTGCTGTTTTCCCATTTGAACTCAAGCCTCCATAGACATAAGAAAAGTTCTTTCCATAAAATCTGTGCAGCATGTTAGGGACCTGGTTCAACAATCTATAATACTGTCTCACCAATTCCCACCCCAATGGCAGAAAACCCTAATGCAACTGCATCCATCTAGTAAGGTGATTTTATGTGAAGTTTTCCCCTAGAGTGGCAATTAAATGCAAACTAATGTTTTGGGAACTTTTTTCCACTACAAGCAACAGACATCAGGACTCCAATGTGGAGGGGTCAAGGAAATTCAGAGTGATCAAGGAAAGAGATAAGAGCATGACATAGTGTTGTGTTGCAAGCTATTTATTGGGGCCACACACATTGACAGTCATGCCAGGGGTGATTTTCCACAGCAGGGAATCTTCTAGAGGCAGCTGGAGTAGAGAACTACTAGAAGGGAAAGAGGCTGTGAAAAATTCCGGAGAAGGGGAGACAGGGTTAAAGGGAAGCTCATGTGTGCTTTGCATGCTGTTCTCCTGGGTAGGGTAGGGTGAGACATCTCATGATTGTTTCAGGGTTGTGATTTAACTGTGGGTCAAGATATTGAGTGCAATTTTGTAAGGGGTGTAAAGCAGGTAAGCTCTAAGTGGCTAACAATCTCTTGGACTGTTTTTAAAATAGCAATGTAATGTGTAGAACTTTGAATTTGTTGCTGTATTTATTTATTTATTTAGGCTAATGGTTCTCAGCTTGCTGTGAAGAAGTAATGTAAACTGGGACCAATGTCCAGAGGACATGCTTGCCTCATTTATAGAATTCAAGGCTTAAAACACATGGAGTTGATTTTTTTTCAAGGGACAATAAACCTTCAGAGATCTATTTTAGCTGCTCAGTGACACTGTGCAGAAATCTTACTCTTTCTTGTACATATTGCCTCATGGAAACAAGATGCCTTTTGTAGACAGCTCCAGGCATCATCACTCTGCTGAAGCCATGAGAAAGGGCAAAGTTTTGTCTGGATGCCTGGAATCTATTCAGAATTTTTTGCCCCACTTGTCAACACTTTGTTTCTTGTCATGTTGTTGGACTGCATTATACGACCAAGAGAGGCTAGCCAAGAAATTATTTGACTTTCCACCCTCTCTGAAGCGGGAGCCCTGGTGGCATATTGGTTATATGTTGGGCTGTTAGTGACAAGGCCAGCAGTTCAAAACGATAGGCTGTCCCATGAGAATAAGACAGAGCTACTTCTGTAACGAGTTACACTCTTGGAAGCCCATAAAGCCAATTCTAACAGCCCTAAAGGATCACTATGAGCCCCAGTCCGAATTGACACAACGACATTGAGAGAGCTCCCTCTCCAGATGGAGGCATCAATCAAGAAAGTGATGGGGAATTGCTTTTAGGTGGCCAGTACAGTCTGACTCTTGGGAAAATAGAAAATTGCTATATCTAGCAATGATAATGTTACGAAAGGAAAAAGAAGTGGACAATGACTATACTGGATGCTAAATTTTCAATGTTTAAGACAAATAAGTCACATATCATTGTATAGTATTAGAACATCATCAAATTTTTATAAGTTAATAAAATTATTTTTCTATGTTCTTTGTAGATTCCCATCACCAATTTTTCTTGGAATTGGACAGGTAAGTAAAAAGTTTTAAATTTAATGGTGAAATTTTCAGTGCTTTCATTTAAGACTATGGTTTACGATTTTGGATATTCAGATGTTACTCTTCTCCAAACAACATAAAATAGTGATACATTTGATTTCACCCTAAAATTTGGAAGACAACTGTATTTGTGTATGTTTTAGTTTCTTAGTGCTACAGTAGCAAAAATGTTGCTGGTAGGTAGTTTGTAGAACAAAAAAAATTGTTCAAATCAGAGTTTCAGCTGTTTTGAATACTTCTTTGTTGACTCTGGGTACTTTGGGGTTCCTTGGCAATCCTCACATGTCATTTGTGCTCCGAGTATGTGCCCTGATCTGTGTCCAATAGGTTCTTTTATAACTCAGGAATGATTAGATTTAGGCACGTCCTGCATTGCTATGATGTCATTAATGTAACCAAGAAAACTTTATTTCTAAATCAGATCATATGCACAAGAAGAAAGGATAGGACTCCATTTTTTTTTTTTTTAGCCAGTGGGGCCGTGGTGGCAGGTTTATTGTAGGGGGCACGGAGGAGTGGATCGCCACTCCTGGGGTACAGTCCATGGGGGGTCAAAAATTTTTTGGGTAGATAATTAAACCATAATCACGAGAGGGAGAGAAGTGACCTCTTTAAGATGTAAGATCATTTTTTGTTTGATGTTATCATTGCGCTACTTTCTTTGGTTGCTTCATTTTAGGATGCTTTTTTTGGGGGGTGTACATATTGTTTTCTCTGCAGGTCTATCTGGATAAAATAGGCTGGATGAACAGTCTGGAGGCGAAGACGATGGAACTGATGGTTCTGGGGTGGACATGGGAGAAGGGGAGGAGGGGGAAAGGAGGTGGTGTTGACCAGTCCAGGGATAGGGGAATAGCAAGTGATTCAAAGTCAGTGATTCATCAAGCAGGGATTCATCAAGACTAATGTAACTGAGAGAAAATATTGAAACCCAAATGGAGGTTGAGCATGATGGTGGGACAGGAGGAGGTATAAGGAAATGGAGGATAGAACTGGGGAGTAAGAGGCATTTATAGGGGCGGAGCCCCGGTGGCATAGTGGTTGTACGCGGGACTGCGGCCCACTGGGACGGAGGTTCAATTCCAGCAGTGGGGCTGGGCCTCCTACACCCACCACCGGAGAGCAGTGATGCCCCCCCCCAAAAAAAAAAATAAAAAAGAGGCATTTATAGAGGTTTAAATACAGGCGTGTACATAGTGCATGTATTTATATATGATGATGGGGAAATAGATCAATGTGCATATACTTCTAAGGTTAGTATTAGGACAGCAGATGGGCATTGGATCTCTACTCAAGTACTTCCTCAGTGCCAAAACATTTTATTCTATTAAATTGGCATGCCTCATGTGCACCTCCTCCACACGATCACTGAAAACAAATGTGTGCATAAGAAATGTGGTGAAGGGCTGAGCCCTGGTGGCATAGTGGTTGTGCGTGGGACTGCGGCCCACTGGGATGGAGGTTCAATTCCAGCTCCACAGGGGCAAAGGCTGGGCCTCCTACTCCCAGCACCAGAGGGCAGTGATGCCCTAAAAAAAAAAAGAATCGTGGTGAAGAAAGCTATGGTGCCCGACTATCAAAAGATATAGCATCTGGGGTCTTAAAGGCTTGAAAGTAAACAATCGACCATCCAGCTCAGAAGCAACAAAGACCACATGGAAGAAGCACATCAGCTTGTGGAACCAAAAGGTATCAAAGGGATCAATTATCAGGTTTCAAGAACTAATAATCATAACATTACATGCTCACTTTCCTGATAAGATCACTGACAACAAATATGTGCATAAGCAAATGTGGTGAAGAAAGCTGATGTGCCTGGCTATCAAAAGATGTGGCATCTGGGGTCGTAAAGGCTTGAAAATAAACAAGCAGCCATCCGGCTCAGAAGCAAGCCCTCATGGAAGAACATCAGCCTGTGTGACCACGAGGTGTCAAAGGGATCTGGTATCAAGCATCAAAGAACCAAAAATCATGTCATTATAAATGAGGGGGAGTGCAGATTGAGGACCCAAAGCCTGTCAATAAGTGGAGTGACATCCTCTTACAGAGGGGTTGCAGTGAGGAGATGAGCCAGTAAAGGTACAATGTAGTAACAATGAAATGTACAACTTTTCTCTGCTTCTCAAATGCTTCCTCCAACCCACTCTCATGATACCAATTCTACCAGACAGATCCAGCTAGACCAGGGATGTACACTGGAGTTGGAAACATGGGAAATTTAAGATAGATGATCCCTTGGGACTAGTGGGGGGAGTGGTGATACTGGGAGTGTGGAGGGATGGTGGAGGAGAAAGGAGGAACTAATTTCAGGGATCTGCATATGACCTCCTCTCTGGGTTGCAGACAACAGAGGGGTCACATTGGACAGGGACACATTGGACAGTGTACTATATGAAAAGGTAATAGCAATTTATAAATTATTAGGGGCTCATGGGGGAGGAGGAGAGGGGAGGGGAAATATGGTGAGCTGGAATTTAAAAAAAAGAAAAGAACTAGAGGAAAGGGGGAAAGAGGAACTTATACCAAGGGCTCAAGTAGAAAATATTTAGAAATGAATATGGCAACATGTATACAAATATGCTTAATAAAAATGATGTATTGAATGTTATGAGTTATAAGAGCCCCCCAAATTAAAACTAATAAAAGAAAAAAAAGAGATTTAAGATCTTTAGTTGAATCTAGAGATCAGTAATGGTTCAGTAGTACAATTCTCACCTTCTTTGGGGGTAGGTGGGGGTGGGTCTCTGAGTTTGATTCTCAGTCAATGCACCTCAAGTGCAGCTACTACCTGTTGGTCAGCAGCGATTTTTGTGTCACCTGTGATGTATAGCAAATTTCATTGGAGCTTCTGGACTAAGACTAGGAGCAAAGGCTTGGCTATCTACTTCAGGGAATCAGCTAGTGCAAACCCTATAGGTCACAGAGGTGTGATCTTACTGTGTATAGAGTCCTGTGAATTAGTGGCCAATTCCATGGCAGCTAACAACAACAATTGGATGTAAGTGCTTTGAAGCCACAGGTCACAAGCCTCAAAACCTCCATGGTCTGTGGGTAAAAAAAAAAGCATGGATTAATGAGGGTAGGGCAGGACTGGGATGAAGACTTGGCCCATTTGCTCATTGTGCTTGATATGTAGTTAAAGGCATTGTTGCCTGATTGGAAAAGGAATGGAGAGATATTTTTTTTCAACCAAGGAGAAAATCCAAAGCATTATATCAAATCACCCATTTGCAAATGCTGTGACTAATTTAAATCTTTACAAAATATGTAGGGACAAAACAGAAAAAAAAGAAAAAAATATAAAACAGAAAACATCTTTGCAGTTTATTTACAGTAGTTTGCAATTTTAGCTCATAAAGGTGAATTTGGATATTTCTTTAAACTAAGACCATTTGATTTTTTGAAATTTCCCATTAGTGTTAGTTTGTGATCTGTTTAGTCATCTGGACATGTGTTGCTGGTTGTCAGTGACAGGTGTAAAAGATTTTTTTTTTTGTTTCCTTAAACGTAAAGGAGAAAAATTTAAAATTAAGATACTTTTTATCAGCTAACTACATTTTAATTGTGGATTTGGAAGAGGTTATCATTAATATGCTTTTTTAGTGACAGGATGCATGATTTGCAAATGCTTTTTTAAAAGAATAATAAGAAGGGGAAGAGCCCTAAAGACAATGTTCCTGTTCAGAGCAGATAATGCATGGAGAGGACCATAGGGCTGGCCCCACCATGGGACATAGCGTCCCTCACTGAACCGTGACACTGCGGGGGACAGCACTGGAGACACAGTGTGGGGATAGTGCATGGTTTGGCCCCATCACAATGGGGGAGCCACCGCGGGCACGCAGCAGAGTAGTAGGGGGCATAGACTGATGAACCCCTGGGAAATAACAAAAAGAGACTTGGGAGGCAGAGTGTGGCACCCCTTCAAACTTGACTGGAAAGCACTCATAAAGGCAAACAAACAGACCTTGAACAATTTATAGGCTTTTCCATTTTTGTCAGTGACTTACTTTTCTTTTTTCTCTTTTTTTTTGGGGCATCACTGCTCTCCGGTGGTGGGAGTAGGAGGTCCAGCCCCACTGCTGGAATTAGACCTCCGTCCCAGTGGGCCGCAGTCCCGCGCACAACCACTACGCCACCGGGGCTCAGCCCCAGTGACTTTCTTTTCGTGTTTGTAATTTTGTTCTTGCTCTCTGCTGCTGCTGTTATGGGTATGTTGGTTTTGACTTTCTTTGTTGTTTTATTTTGGTTTTGCCTGGTTTTTGCACTTATAAATGTATATGCATATAAGCAATTTGGAGATGAAAAGAACAGGACCAGTGGTTCTGGAGGAATATGGGAGAAAGGATTGGGACGAGGGAAAAACTAAAATCAATGGAAGGAAGGTTGTAGGATGCCTACTGGGGCTCAATCAAGAGCAAGTTAGTAGCAAGGAATTATTAAACCTCAGTGAAGGCTGAACATAATGGGACAAGAGGGAAGTAAATAGAGGAAAGAACAAGGAGGCAAAGGACATTTATAGAGACCTAAATATAGGCATGTTCACATGCAAATATATAATGAGAGGGGAATAGAACTATGCACCCATATCTGTATGTTAAGAATTAAGGTTGCAGATGGATATTGGGCCTCAATTCAAGTACTCCCTTAACACAAGAACACTTTGTTCTAACAATCTGGCATTCTACGATGTTCACCTTCCTGACACAATCACTGAAGACAAAATGTGTGCATAAGCAAATGTGGTAAAGAAAGATGATGGTGCCTGACTATCAAAAGTTATAAAATCTGGTGTCTTAAAGGCTTGTAGATAAACAAGCAATCATCTAGCTGAGAAGCAACAAAGCCCACATGAAAGAAGCACACCAGCCTGTGTAATCATATCGATGGGATCAAGTATCAGGCAGCTAAGACCCAGAATAAAACCATACCCAAGGTGAATTGGGAAGGAGGGCATGGAGTGGAGACTCAATGCCCATCTGTAGACCATCGGCCATTCCATCACAGAGGGGTCTTATGGAAGACATGAGCCAGAGTGCAGTAGAGCACTGATGCAGCACACAACTTTCCTCTTGCTCTTTGATACTTTCTCCCCCCTACTATTATGACTTCAATTCCACTTTAAAAATCAGATTAGACCAGAGCATGCACACTACTACAGGTAAGAGTCTGCAACACAGGGAATTCAGGGTAGATAAACCCCTCAGGACCAACAAGGAGAGTAGAGATACCAGGAGGATTGGGTGGGGGGGAATGGGGGAACTGATCACAAGGATCAACTAGAACCCCCTTCCAGCGGAATGAATTATGCAAAAGAGGATGAGGGGTGATGGAGGACCATGTAAGATATGGAAAAAATAATCTATAACTTATCAAGGGTTCATGAGGGAGGGCATGTGGGAGAGGAAGCGCAAAGAAATGGTGAGCTGATCTCAGGGGCTCAAGTGGGAAGAGACTGCTTTGAAAATGATAATGGCAGCATATGTGCAAATATGCTTGACACATTGGAGGAATGTATAGTTTGTGATAAGAGATGTAAGAGTTCCTAATAAAAGTATTAAAAAAGAAGGGTATTATTATAAGACACATTGAGTGTATCACCATTTGCATATCTTTTTTTTTTTTTAGGCATCACTCCCCTCTGGTGGTGGGAGTAGGAGGTCTTTGCTCTTGTGAGCTGGAATTGAACCTCCATCCCAGTGGGCCACAGTCCCGCGTACAACTACTATGCCACTGGGGCTCAGCCCTGCATATCATTTTTAAATGTGATTTATTATTATTATTATTTTAAGAATGTTTGCTAAATGCTTTGATCTTTTAATGATGCCATATTCTGAGAATTATATACAAATAGTAAGGTGTAGGTATCTTGGTAGAATATATGATTCAATGTAGAAAACCTAATAGACTCTTTTTATGAAGAGAATCCAAATATTTAATCTTTATCTAGCAGTAAATTTTCCTCATTGTTTTACTGAATTTAGTTCTCTGGATATAATGAAGACTATACCCACTCATCTTTTATCAACTATCTCATCTAGCATTTCACAAATATCATGATAGTAAAAAATCTACTATCTGATTATTTCATGCATAATACAGTATATCTGACGTAAGGAACCCTGAGATGACTATGCTGCCTGTGATGGTTAATGTTATACTGCACCATGATTCATTGTGGTTTTGGTAGTTATGTATTGATGTATTCTAGCAGCTACGTAATGGTGTCGTCATTTTCTACTCCTGCAATTGTTGTTTTTTACATAAATGACATGATACTTGGAACTTAACCATTCAATATGTGATGAGTAGGTGTTCTGATTTTTCTTTAGCCTTTTACTTTTAAAGTTAGCCATAGATCAGTGAGAAGCATGCACATAGAACAATGTACTTCGGACTTAGTTCTCTTTATCTTTTTGTACATTGGTCATAAACTCAGACCTGTAGGACAGTATGAAAGATTTGCTGTTGTTAGGTGGCATCCAGCCAGTTCTGAACCATAGAGATCCTGGACACAACAAAACCAAATGCTGTTATCCCTCACAGTTGTTCCTGTGCTTGAGTCCATGGTTGCAATGACTGTGTCAGTTCATCTCATTGAAGGTCTTCCTCTTTTTCACTGCACCAACCCTTTACCAAGCATGATGTCCTTCTCCAAGGACTAGTCTTTCCTGACAATATGTCCAAAGTATATGAAACAACTTTTCACCATCCTTGCCTCTAAGGAGCACTTTGGCCACACTTCTTCCAATATAGATTTGTTTGTCCTTTTAGCAGTCCATGGTGCTTTCACTATTATTCTCTAGCACCACAATGCTAAGGCATTGATTCCTTTCATTCTTCCTTATTGAATATCCAAATTTCAAGGTGTATGAGACAATGGACAATACGATGGCTTACATCAGGAATGCCTTAGTCCTTAATGTTACATCCTCGCTTTTCCATACTCTAAGAGGTCTTGTGTAACAGAGTTACCTAATGCAACTCGTCTTTTGGCCTTTTGACTACTACTTTCATGAGCATTTATTGTAAATCCAAGCCAGACTAAATTGTTCATAACTTCCAACATTTCTGCATTTATCATGATGCTAACTTTTGATCCAGTTGTGAGGATTTTGGTATTCTTGCTGATATTTTCTGTTGTGGGATCAGGTTGTGTTATTTGGTAGGTGAAAGGTAGGGAGATTAGTCCCCCAAAATGCTTGATTTCAATGGTGGAGGAAGCCAGACCAACAAAAGAAACCCAGACCTACAGAAGTTTCTTGCCAACCAAGTATGGACAGAAGAACAGCACTCGCCAAGCAGAAATAAGGTGCTGTTACATAGAACAACCACACTCAGAGGGCAACAAAGAAAAAACTGGCCCCAAGACAACACTGGCTTAAGGGTAGAAAGAAGTCAAGAATGAACCTCACACACATGCACAGCACACTGATAAGCAAGGAAGGTAGAAAAACACAAAAGGGTTAAGATGACACCACAGAGTCCATAGATGGGGATAATAACCCTGAATATCAATGGACTAAACTCAGGTATTAAAAGACAGAGGCTAACAGACTGGCTTAGAAAATACAACCCATAAATCTGCTGCCTACAGGAGACACATCTCAGGACTACAAACAAAAATAGGCTGAAGTTCAAAGGCTGGAGAAAGGCATGCAAAGCAAACAGCAATTAAAAAAAAAAAGCAGGGGTTTAAAATGTAATCTCAGATAAAATTGACCTCAAAGTGCAAACCATAAAAGAGATAAGGAGGGACACAATATAATGCCCAAGGGAATAGTAGACAAATAAGCATTTTAAACATATATTCCCCGAATGAGAGATCTGCCAAGTATGTCAACCAAATGCTTCAAACGATGAAAAGAAATCAGAATTATAGTAGATGACTTCAATACACCATTCTCTGAGAAAAATAGATCACAGGGAAAGAAACTCCTCAAAGAGACTAGAGATGCAAACATTATAATTAGACAATTTGACCTGATCAATAATTACAGAGTTTTTCATCCAAATATAAAAAAATTCACATTATTTCATGCCCACATGGCATATATTCAAAGACAGAGCATCTGCTGGGGTATAAGGCAAGTCTACATAAATTTAAGCACACTGGTATATAACACAGACCTCTCAACAAAGTATATAAAACAAATAATTCACCATGACAAGTGGGATTCATACCAGGGATGCAGGAATGGTTAAACAGACAAAAGACCATTAATTTCATTTGCCACATTGACATGAAAAATTATAAGAACCACCATGATAATATTGATGCAGGAAAAGCATTCAAAACATCCAACACCAATTCCTGTTTAAGACACTCAGGAAGATAGGAATTGAAAGAAAATTCCTCGAGATAATACATGCTGTATATTAAGAACTAACAGCCAACATGGTAGTCAATGGAGAAAAAATGAACACAATCCCACTTTTCAGGGGACCAGACAAGGATGCCCCTTGTCCCTATTCTAATTTAACATCATACTGGAGGTTTAAGGCAAAGAAAAGACATCAAGCGTATTTACTTGGGGAAGGAAGAGGTGAAACTATCATTATTTGGAGATGATATGATTTTATATATGGAAAATCTGAAAAGCCCCATAAGGAGAGTACTGGAAGCACTGGAGGAAATATGACAGAGTGGCAGTATACAAGATCAACAAACAGAAGTGTATCGGAGTGCTATATACATTGGATAAGACCACAGAAGAGATAAAAAAGGTGGTGCCCTACACAATTGCAAAGCACAAATTGAAATTTCTAGGAATATACCTGGCTAAAAGAAGAAAAGATATTTATGAATAAAACAACAGAACACTATTATAAGAAACCAAGAGTGACCTCAACAAATAGAAGACTATTCCCTGATCATGGATTGGAAGACTCAATATAGTAAAGATGTCAGTTCTGCCCAAGGAACTATATAAGTTTAATGTAATTCTGATACAATTGCCCTCATCTTTCTTAAAATAAAAATGGATAAACTGATTACCAACTTCAAATGGAGAGGGAATAAGCCCCAAATTAGCAGAGAACTCAAGAAGAAGGACAAAGTGGGAGGGCTTACTTATTGTACAGCCAAAGTGGTCAAAACTGTATGGTATTGGTATAATGACAGCTACTCAGACCAGTGGGAAAAAAAATTGAAAACCCAGAAATAAAAGCATCAGCATACAGACAACTGATCTTTGATAAGGGCCCCCCAAATATCAAATAGGAAGTAGATGCCTTCTTCAACAGGTGGAAAAAAATGCGTATCTACTGGCAGAAAAATGAAGCAAGACCCTTACCACACTCCTTGCACAAGAATAAGCTCAAGGTGGATCACAGACATTGAGGCTAAACTCCAAACTATTATGGTCATCAAAAAGGGAATTGAAACCAATCTGAGAGCTTTGGCATGGGGAGTACATAGGCTATCAGAACTAGAGAAGGACATCAATACAGAGGAGGCACAAATTGATAAGTGGGATATACTAAAGGTAAAACACCTGTGTACATCAAAAGAACTCACCACGGACTGTGAAAATATCTTTAGCAATGACACATCAGACAAATTTACAATACTCTGCTAGTTTCCAAAAAAGAAAAAACCAACTGCCCACTAAGGAGGTGTGCAAAGGACGTGGACAAGTTCTGTAAGGGCAGAAATCTGAATTGCCATTAAACATATGAGAAATTGTTCCTGATCATTAGCTATAAGTGAAATGCAAATTAAAACAGCTATGAGATACCACCTAATACCCTCAAAGATAGCCCAATTCAAAAAATCAGAAAGCAACAAGTGTTGGAGGGGCTGTGGTAAGATGGAAACTTTCATCTACTGCTGGTGGACCTGTAGGTATATACAACCACTGTGGAAATTGATTTAGTGTTATCTAAAACAGATGGAAATTGAGCTGCCATATGGCCCAGAAGAGGCAAGAAACAAACCATGGGTAGGCATCTGTCCTCCAGTGTTCATCACAGCACAGTTCACAATTGCAAGGGTTGGAAACAACCCAAATTTCCATCAACTGATGAATGGATTAAAAAACTGGTGCATGCAAACAATGTACTGCTAAAAATCAGTGATGACTGCATGAAGCATATCACCACATGGGAAGAACTGCAGAAAATTATGCTAAGTGAAGTAAGCCAAGTACTAAAACATAAGTTGCAAAAGAAGCATTAAGAAAAAACTACCCTATGCAAATATTCCTGGGATGAGGTCCAGGTAGTATGACAGGGACCAGACCAAATCCAGGAGTACATATGGTAGCCAACAAAAATAGAGAGGGAAAAAGAAAAAAAAGCAAGAGAAATGGGTGTTGGGAGAACAGGACACTCACCCAGCCAAGGGGAGGGTATTGTTTATAGCTCCACAGGGAAAGAGGGATCAGACTTCAACCTGGTGCTCCACGATATGAATGCAATATTCTGCCATGAAGCAGGGAACCAGTAAAGAGGTAAAAGGGACCAGCCTCAATCCCTGCTCTGTGGACAGCTGCCCCTCCCCCCAGAAAAATTTACTTCAGGGAATAGTACTGAAGCTACTGCTCAGGGAGAGGGACATGTCTGATCAGAGCACTCGGGAGCAAATGAAGGGGGAGGAAGAGAGAGTGGATTACATTCTAACCCACTAAGTCTTAAGGATGATATATTCCCATTCAGAGAAGCCAATGCACAGAGAGAACCCTAAGGCTAGCCTCACTCTGTGACATGACATCCCACACTGACTCATAGCCCTACAGGGGACAACACTGGAGACATAGTGTGGTAATTGCGTCCTATATAACCCCACCACACTGAGGCAAAACACTAAGGATGTGCAACAGAACAGCAAGGGGAACAGAGCTAGGAAGTCCTGAGCGAATACCAAAAATAGACTTTGGGACTAGAGCATAGCACCCCATTAGATTCAACCAGAAAACATTCCTAAAGGCCAACAAACAGACTTTGAACTATTTAGAGGCTTTTATATTTTTGTCATTGTTTTTTGGCTGTTGTTGTTTTGCTCTTTTTGTGTACATATTAATATCACTATCTAGATAAAATGGGCTGGATGAACAATTTGGAGGAGAAAACATCAGGATGGAGGGTTCTGAGGGTACATGAGAGAGGGGGAGCTGGGGGAAATGAAGTGGTGTTAACCAACCTAGGGACAAGGGAAAGACAAATGATCCAAAATCCGTGGCAATGAGGGTGTAGGGATTGATCAAGGGCAATGTAACTGAGAGGAATTACTGAAATCCAAATGAAGGCTGAGCATGATAGTGGGACAAGAGGAAAGTAAAAGGAAATAAGAAAAGAACTAGGAGACAAAGGGCTTTTCTAGCGGTCTAAATACGGGCATGTACATATGTAAATATATTTTTATATAATGATGGGAAAATATATCTACATGCATATATTTATAGGGTTAGTATTAAGGTAGCAGATGGACATTGGACCTCTACTCAAATACTTCCTTAATGTGAGAACACTTTGTTCTATTAACCTTGCATTTCATATGCTCACCTTCCTGACATGATTGCTGAAGACAAGTGTGTGCATAAGCAAATATTGTGAAGAAAGCTGATGGTGCCAGGCTATCAAAAGTCAGTGTCTGGGGGTCTTAAAGGTTTGAAGCTGGTCTAAAGCGGCCATCTAGCTCAGTAGTAACAAAGCCCACATGAAAGAAGCACAGCAGCCTGTATGATCACAAGTTGTCAAAGGGATCAGGTATCAGACATCAAAGACCAAAAAAATCATATTATTGTGAATGAGCAGATTGCACATTGGGGACCCAAAGCTCACTGTAGGCAACTGGACATCCCCTTACAGAAGGTTATGGGACGGAGATGAGTCAGTCAGAGTGTATTGTAGCCAAGATCAAACATACAACTGTCCTCTCATTCTTAAATGTTTTCTCCCTCCTACCCCCCACCATTATGATCCCAATTCTACCTTACAAATCCGACTAGACCAGAGGATGTACAGTGGTACAAATAGGAACTGGAAACACAGGGAATCCAGGACAGATTAACCCTTCAGGACCAACGGTGAGAGTGGCCATACTGGGAGGGTTGATTGAACGTGGGGTAGAAAGGGGGAACCAATTATAAGGATCTACATATAACCTCCTCCCTGGGGGATGGACCGCAGAAAAGTGGGTGAAAGGAGACATCAGACAATGTAAGATTTTGCCTAATACTAATAATTTATAAATTATCAAGGGGTCAGGAGTGAGGGGGGAACAGGGAGGGAGGAGTAAAATGAGCTGATACCAAGGGCTCAAGTATTTTGGGAATGATGAGGGCAACAATTGTACAGATATGCTTGACACATGGATGGATAGATGGATTGTGATAAGAATTATATAAACTCTCAATTAAGTGACTTCAAAATTTGTGATAATAGTATCAGCCTTTGGTTTTATGAGCCTTGAAGAGAAGAAAAGTGAAACTAAAATGCAGGTTAACAGTGTTATGAAATAAAACTTTAGTTATTTTGATTAAACACAAGAACATTAAAGAAAAGAGCAAGAGACAAAATTTTAAGAATAGTAATAGGAAAAATTATAGTAGAGTGAGATGCAGGAGAGCTGTTAATGTATGCTTGTTAATGTAGGCACTGAGCTTTGCCGAGGAGTTTAGTCTCTGTCCTGAGTGCT
Organism: Nesogale talazaci; assembly: GCA_004026705.1. Classification (NCBI taxonomy): domain Eukaryota; kingdom Metazoa; phylum Chordata; class Mammalia; order Afrosoricida; family Tenrecidae; genus Nesogale; species Nesogale talazaci. Next base: position 43,504 of record PVJH01009957.1, read on the forward strand.
AACTTTTGGAAGAAAAAAAGTAAAGTAGTACATCTATATTTTCCCACTGTCATTATATGAACTCCCTGCCTAGACTTTTGAAACTTGCTCTGCTGCTAACCCTTGCGCAGCTTCTCCATGATTTGTTATGCTCCTATTTCATTAATGTGTGTAATCCAGGGAAGTTTGACAAGTAAAAAGAAAATAAATACCCAGAATCCCTTGTTATTTAAGGTCCCAGTCCTTTAGGGAGTCTCAGGGTCTGATACTGTGCTGAGTTGTACCTCAGGCAGGTGGGCATTAGCTTTGCCAAGTGAGGCTGGAACTGGTCTTGTGTTCTCCAATCATGGCCACTTTCAGCTGCCCTGTGTACTTACTCTGGTGAGGCTCAGTCGATTGTGTTGGCCCCTCCGTTGGGGAGTCCTGGCTGTAGGGTATCCATCTTTTGGTCTGGGTGTGGAGTTAAAGCAATTGTATTTTATTCACCCTACTCCCAGTCTGGTCTCTTAGAATTATAATCCTGTTGTTCCACTGCACCTCCCTTCCAACTTGCTCCTTGATTCACAGACAAAGGATAACTTAGCCTCAGATGACAAGGGGGATTCTAATTGTCCGATGTTGCTATTCTCTTAATTTGTGCCTAGTTCTCTCTACGTTGAAAATCCTATGATTTGAAGTGATAGTCCTTTCAGTGCTCCTTTGTGCTGTTGTCTATGGAGTCCTTGCTATGTGCCACTCCTCACAAGCAAGGATGTGTATGCAGAAGGTTAATAAGCCTTCCTCCGATCCTAACGCCACATTCTTCTTCATAATTCAGTTTCTCTGATTATTTGCTTAGTATACAGGTTGAATAAGTATAGTGAGAAGATATAACCCTGCCACACACCTTTTCTGTTTAAACCAGGTAGTGTTTCCTTGTTACTTTTTAATCACCTGCCTCCTGCCCCACGTACAAGGTTCACATGAACACAATGAAATGTTGTAGACCATTCTTCTCAAGGTTATACAGTTTTATTATGGTTCAACAATCAAATATATTTGCATGTCAATGACACACAAACATTTTTCTGGCATTCTGTGCTTTCAGCCAAGATCCATCAGACAACAGCAATGATATTCCTTGTTCCTCGACGTCTTCCTAATCTGGCCTGAACCTCCGGCAGCTCCCTGTCAATGTATGGCTGCAACCATTGTTGGATGATCCTCAGAAACATTTTATTTGCATGCTATTTTAAGGATACTGCTCTATAGTTTGTGCATCCTATTGGGTCATCTTTCTTTGGATACAAATACGTATTTTTTCCAGTCAGTTGGGTAAATAGCTGTCTTCCAAATTTGTTGGCATAGACGAGTTTGTGCTTCCAGTGGTATATCAGTTTGTTGAAACATTTCACTTTATATTCCCTCAACTCCTGGAGCCGTGTGTTTGGCTAGTGCACTGAAAGTGCAGTATTTCAGGAGTATTGGTTCTTGCTTACATGCTAACTCTTCAAATAGTGGAAAGTCAATTAGTTCTTTTTGGTACAGTGACTATTCTTTTCATCTTCTTTTGTTGTTTGCTTCATCATTCAATATTTTGCCTATAGAATCTTTCAGTATTGCAACTCGATACATGAATTTTTTCTTTAATCCTTTCAGTTTATGATATGCTGCATGTGGTGTCTGGAAAAAGTAATTCTAACTTGTTAAAAAATTATACAGGTGAAATATTTTGTTTCTCAGTAACTTTTTGCAGTATCATTTTAGGAAGTAAACTATCATAGCAAGAAGAAGATATCATAGCAAGAAGCATTTTAGGAAGTAGACTATCATAACAAGAAGGTAGTGGTTCTCAACCTTCTTAATGGCAAGACCCTTTGTACTGTTCCTCATATTGTGGTGACCCCCAACCATAAAATTACTTCATAACTATAATTTTGCTACTGCTATGAATTGTAATGTAAATATACAATATGCAAGATGCATTTTCATTGTTGCAAATTGAACATAAACATAAAGCATAGTGATCAATCACAAAACACTATGTAATTATATAGTGTGAAATTTTTATGTGCTTTCCTATAGTCTTTGGCGACTCCTGTGAAAGGACCATTTGAGTCCAAAAGGGGTTGTGACCCACAGGTTGAGAACTGCTTTCTTAAGGTAAAAATATATGATCTTGAAATTTCCATGACAATAGGTATAGAAAAAAGACTTTTAAAACATCACAGTGATTATGTGATGATGTGCCATTTAAAATCACCATGGCAAATGCATTCACTTCAACTCACTAATTTGTTATCAAAGGAAAGTATTTCCAATTGACAATTAGTGTGGGAAAAGAGACCAGTTATATCTAATTTTAAAAGCCTGAATTATAGAATGTTTTAACTATTTATAAGGTAAGTTATAAATACAGTATACAATTTTAATGAGCTTGGGTCTGGGTAATTTAAATATACCTTAAGCATTTAGTTTGTAAACTCATTAGGAATAAAGTTTGGGATTACAATTATTTTGAGAGAATATTAAAAAATTCTTGCCTAATATAGTAAAGTTGAGTAACTGCTAAGATTTGCTTAGGAAATGACATTTTAAAATTTTTATTCCATAGTAATATAATGTGGAATATTTGCAATATATTTGATTTACTCCAGATTAATAGGATTTGAGTGAGACATTTTTTGGTAGTGCAAACTAGATATAAGAGAAAACAATTCTTTTTTTGAAATCTAATTTCATAATTTGCTTTGGTATTATGGAAATATTAGACTTCTAAAAATCTTATTTACTGGAAAAACATACAAGAAATGATGAACGTAGTAAGCTGTGAGGAGATAGAAGTGGGATTGATGTGGGATGATGAGATGTCTAAATTTATAGTGAGTATATTGCTCTCATTTTTTGTGTGTGTGTGGGCATCACTGCCCTGGTGGGAGTAGGAAGCCCAGCCTTGCTCCTGGAGAGCTGCTGCTGGATTTGAACCATCAGCCTTGTGGGCTGCAGTCCCGCACACAACCACCATGTCACCAGGGCTCACCCTGATTGCTCTCATTTTTAACAATGTGAATCCAAATTGAGAAAAAAGTTTGCAACAGGTGTCATTTTCTAAGCAATAATTTCTAAAGCATATATTTAAACATAGACTGATTTCAGGCATATGGGTTAATATCGGACTTGTGACTTTGAGCTGGACTGGGCTGGGATGTTTTCTCAATGTCCTGTTCCTCTTGAATATAAACCCATTCCTTATATCCATATGCGTGTCTTTGAAATTTGTTCCTCTAGTCTACCCAGACTAACACAGTTCACAAAATAGAACTTAAAGAAATACATATTTATTATACGTGGAATTTCTTTTTATGTTGAGTTGCTTTTTATGGGGTGGGGGAGGTTCCTAATGAAAACTGTGGCCACTTGCTGCATATATGGGAAGGACGTACAGGATCCATGGCCTTACCAACTGCGTTCACTCTGTCTGGTCATTCTCTTGGACAGCACTCTCTTTCTCTGATTTTTTCAAAGGGTTGAAAAAAATGTGTGAAAAAATATGTGAGTTTATTTGATGAAATTCATTAGACCGTAAATTCTTATGGAGTCCATGTGGTGCAAATAAATTAATTTTAATAGCCCCAAACCAGTTATTTTTCATGGAATCTACAAAATGAATTTTCCATATCGGTTTTTGATGACTGTGGGTATTTCTGATAGAGTTTTTTTCAGAAGCAATCTTTCCAGGCTTTTTGCTAAAGCTTCTCACTCCCTCTTCCTTTAGATGGCGGCTACCATAATGATACTGTATATATCCAAGCTATATAAGATAATTCATTTCCCGGATTTTGACAAAAGTATTCCTGTAAAGGTATGTCATAAAAGTACATGTAGCTATGATGAAATATATAAAAGTGCTCTGGAATTGTAAATTGGTTCCTAGTAAAAAGACATACATATTGTCCTTATTTGCACTAGGTTTGAACTTCTTAATAAATATGTTCTTTGGCTGAACCCTGGTGGCATAGTGGTTGTGTGCGGGACTTCGGCCCACTGGGCTGACGGTTCAAATCCAGCAGCAGCTCTCCAGGAGCAAGGCTGGGCTTGCTACTGCAACCAGGGCAGTGATGCCACAAAAAACAAAACAAAACTAAAAAAAAATTCTTTTATTTAGTTGTTCAATTGTGTAAAATAATAAAAAATGTTTGATAATTTATATTGAATAAGTTCTATGTGCCTTCTGAAAATACCAAGCTCTAAACCAGGAATTGGCAAACTATCCCTGCTTCTTTGTGGACCAGACTGTCTCTGTGATAACTATTCAGTGTTGCCATATGTTTTGTGCCACTAAATCATATATTTTATGATTTAGTGTAATTTAAAAATATTTTAGACTTGTAAATTATAATATATGTTTAGAAAAAGGACAAGTATACATTATAGCTGTATAGATATTTATCCTTATTATCCTTCATTACTTAGACAATGAAATAGGATCATAACATCCTCTTTATCTGCTTTTCTGACTTTTATAATAATAGTTTTCTTGCTTGTTTTGTAATATTTCTAAATTGGGACTCAGCTCCATATTAGTCTTGCCTACCTTTGAACTTTTTATAAAAGAAATCAACACTTTTCTTTCCTTCCTTCCTTCTCTCACTTAATCTGCTGATTCATGTTATTGTGTGTATTATTTTCATTTTATGACTATGCCAAGGTTTGTTGATCTGTTTTACTTTTGATGATAAATTGGGCTATTTCAGTTTGGGACTGGCAAAATATGTACTTTGGATGTATTTGTAGTATAGATTCTGATGCCCCAAAACACACCTTTATAAAACACAGGCTTCTGTATTTTTGAAAGGTGGACATCTGTGGAGATAGGGGGCACAAATGAATTTCATATGGTTAAACTCAAGGTTGCTGATTCAAGTCCACCATCCATGCATTGGAAGAAAGTTCTTGCAATGGGGGAAAGCTCTAACACTGTTTCCTTAAAGATTAAGTAAAGGAAACAATATGGAATAGTTGTACTCTGTAACACACAGAATTACCTTGAGTCCAAATCAACTAACAATAACAACAAGTTCAATTTGGTAACAGTTTACTTTCAGAACTTCAAAGATATCCAACTCCTAAGTTTTGGTCACTATTGTTTTACTCTTGTTGTCTGTGTTTTTTTTTTTTTTTTAATTTTGGTCTAGAAATGTATGACCATGTTACATTTTATGTGTATGTATTCCAATGAAACTTAATTTGCACAAGAACAGATATGGCCTGGATGGGTAGACCATCACTCTTCTTCAGATAACACCCCAATGAAAGTTTGAAGTTAGTTTATCTAGTATTTGAATAACTTTCTATTTTTTGAAACAAGAAGTCGATATTGTTGAATTATATGTGAGAATAGGAACAACTATTTTTTAAAAAAATAGTGCTCCAGACCACTGAAGTTGTTAATATTACCAGCTGTGTCATTACTCGGTCATTTATAGTTCTTTATCAGAATGCCAGCCATTAAGAGGACTGACCTAGCTCGGTTATTCTCTTTTTGTATACATGCTTTCTTGAGTTACGTGTTTTGCAAGACTAACAACTTCTTTCATTGCAATGGCTTTTTTTCAACAACATAAATGGTGACTATACACATGGACTTCTCCATATAGAAGACACAGATATAGAAATGACTATATCTGTGGAAGGAGAGAGCGGAAACTCATCATCACAGCCAAAATGAGATCAGGGGTTGGGTGTGGAAGAACATCAATTTGTCATAAAAGTTCAAGTTGAGATTGAAGAAAATGGAAACAGATCCCTAAGAGCCAAAATTCATCCTTGAATATATCCCACTTGAATTTCAAGAACATGTTAAGAATAGATATTACACATCTAATACTAATGACAGAAGACCTGATGAGCTGTGGGATGACCTTAAGAACCTCATACAGGAGAAAGAAAAAGATCATTAAATAGACAGGAAATACAGGATAAACGAAAGTGGATATCAGAAGAAATTTTGAAACTTGATCTTTATCAGAGAATAGCTAAAGCAAATGGAAGAAACGAAATAAAAGAGCTGAATAGAAAATTTCAAAGGAAAATTTACTTTAATAAGACAAAGTATTATAATGAAATGTACAAAGACATGGAGTTAGAGAACCACGAAGGAAGAAAATACTCAGAATATCTTAAGCTGAAAGAAGAGGAAACAATGCAAGTCTTGTATTGCAACATTGTAAGATTCTATGAGCAAATACTGAATATTGCAGGAAGCATCCTAAGGAGATGGAAGCAATACACAGAGTCACTGTACCAAAAAGGACTCGTTAACATTCATCCACTTCAAGGGGTTTCCATATGATCAAGATTCAATGGTACTAAAAGAAGAGGTCCAAGCTACACTGAAGGTGTTGCAAAAAATAAAGTTTCAGGAATTGACAGAATATCAATTGAAATGTTTCATCAAGCTGACGAAGCACTGGAAGCAACTCAGTCATCTCTGTCGAGAAACCTAAAAATTAGACACCTGGAAACCACCTAAAAGAGATTGATATTTGTACTCATCCCTCTAAAAGGTAATCCAACAGAATGTGCAAACTATGGAACAATATCAATGCAAATAAAGTTTGCTGAAGATCATTTAATGATTGCAGCAGTACGTGGACATGGAGCTGCCAGAATTCCAAACTGGAGAAGAATAGATATCTCAGGATACGTCAGCGTGCTCATGCAGAGCCTGTTGATGGACCAAGAGGCAGTTATTTGAAAAACAACAACAAGGGGACACTGTATCATTTTAATCAAGGTTGCATCCTTTTACCATATTACTCATTCTGTCTGCTCAACAAATCTGAGAAGTTGGACAGTCTGAGGAAGTATGCAGCATCAGGACTGGAAAGGTTTATTAACAACTTTTGATGTACAGATAACACAACTTTGCTTCCTGCAAAGAAGGACCTGAAGCGCTTGCTGATGAACAGCAAGGATTGTAATCATCAGTACAGATTACAACTCAATGTAAAGAAAACCAAAATACTCACAACTGGACCAATAAATAGCATCACGATAAATGATGAAGAGATAAAAATTGTTAATGATTTAATGTTGCTTGGATCCTCAGTCAATTCTCATGGAAGAAGCTTTGCTTATACCTTGCTTTGGGTAAATCTACTGCACAACACTTATTTAGTGTTGAAAAGCAAGGTTGTTACTCTGACATTAAAGTACCTGTGACCAAGCCATGTATTTTCTTTTTTTTTTTGGGGGGGGGCATCAGTGCTCTTCGGTGGTGGGAGTAGGAGGCCCAGCCCCACTCCTGGAATTGAACCTCCGTCCCAATGGACCGCAGTCCCACCACAACCACTACGCCACTACAGCCCAAGCCATGTATTTTCAATCTCTTCACGTGCCTGTGAAAGTTGGACATTGAATAAGTAAGACCAAAGGAAAATTGATGAATTTGAATTGTGCTGACAAAGAATATTGAAAGTACTGTGGACTGCCAAAAGAACAAACAAATCAACCAGAATGCTTCTTAGAAGCAAGGATGGTGAGAATTAGTCTCACATACTTTGGACATGTTATCAAGAGAGACTAGGCCCTGGAAAAGAACCTCATGCTTGATAAAGTATAGGAGAGGATGACCCTCAAAGAGATGGGTGGACACAGTGGCTGGAATAATGGGCTCCAACATAAGAACAATCGAGTGTATGACACAGGACTAGGTAATGTTTTGTTGTATTATACAAATGTCAGTTGGAACTGACTTCACAGACACTAAATACAGCAACATTATGTCGGTTAATAAGTTCTGAAGTACTGTGTGGCTTTATGAAAAGGCACTTCTGCATTTCTTTATGAATGACTAGGTCTTACATTTTGTATCTTTCTTCAATATGTTCTGAATAATATTTTTCTGAAAATCAGGAAGTAATACAGAAGTTGGTTGAATTTCAGTGCTACTGGTTCATTGTTTGACCTTGCTCAATATTTACTCATTCTAAATCAGTTGTTTATTATTTGATAAGTTAATGCTTAAAGAGAACACTCAAAGAGATTCACAAAACTAAATTATGTCATGTGAAAACATTTAAAAAATATTAATTAAAAATATTAAATAATACCTGACCAAAATATGAAACTCTTGGCTATGATATTTCCATATTGCTTCTTGATTAGAGTCCTCACTTGCAACATTCTTCACTTTCATCCAAGCATCATTATTGTGTGATGTGTCCTCAATCATCTTTTCACTATAGGGGTAGGATTTCATTCCTTTAGAGGTAGGGCAACTAGACAATAGTCATAGTATTTGATATTTTAAAAACAGGTAACTTCTCTGAATATATTATATTCATCTCTGAAAGCACTTTCCATTTCAACTGAATTTATAGCAATTGGTTTAACAATATTTTAACTCTTTAGCCTCTTTCAGGAAGTGCACAATTCACTCATAATATCTTTTGGGAATTTGGGGTGTAACACAAAGCTGAAATGAATGACAGTGTGTTACCCTCTGATTGTTCGGCATGTCGTCTCTTTATCTGTTACTGAATCAACAAATGCAAGGGAATAAAAATGTATCTCATCAAAAGTATGAGTTTCATGAAATGAATAATTTCACAATTTCAATTGTGCAAACACAATTGTATCTATACCTATGGTTGTAATGAATATTGCTAAAGGCACTTAGTGCAGGTGAACATTTAAAAAAGGGTAAGGAATGTAAATATATGTCTTCCATATTGGCTTTCTAGCTTCCTATCTTAGAGAAAACCCTGATTACAAATACTGTTTTAATAACTGGTTCCCTGAACTCAGCAAAACGTTAGGTATTAATCAGTTCTACCAAACTAGTGCAAACAAGCTGAATCCTACCACTGGATTCATGTCATTTGCCTCCCTTCAAGGGAGGGGTTACTGGGGCAGTGAAAATGGAAACATTTTTATACTTGAAGTAAAATGTATATTTGAATTATAACCATGTTTGTTTGTTTTTCCTTAAAGCTATTTCCTCTGCCTCTCCTTTATGTTGGAAACCACATAAGTGGATTATCAAGCACAAGCAAATTAAGGTAGAGTATGAGATAACGGTTGATAGGAGGTTCTTCATTTATTTGCTCCTGTTGATACAAAAAGGAGTCCTGCTGGTGATATGGTTATACACTGGTGGGATTCTCTGTTTAATTTGCTAATGCTTTTAGGAATGCTGGAAATTTATTTTTGTATTTCTTTGTATTCAAGGCTGAACATACCAGGCTGTAGACTTCAAGGTAGAACAGGTCTGGTTTATTTCGCAAGAGCCATCAACATGAATATGGCTTTGTATAACTTTCAACTTTGTTGCTGTTTTATAAAAGTAATAGTCTATCAGATTTGGTTGCAGTCCAGCTTAAACCAAACCAAAACCAACCCCCCCTCCCCCCCAAAACAAAACAAAACAAAACAACCCTTTATCCATTGAGTTGAATCTGACTCATGACTGCCCCATGTGTTACAATATAGAAATGCGCCATGGAGTTTTTCAGGGTGCATCTTTATAGAGCAGATTCTCAGTCCTTTTTTACTTGGTGCTGTTCAGTGGGTTTGAACTGCCAAACTTTAAGTTAGTAATCATACACTAACTACTTATGATATTCAGGGCCTTAGGTTTACTGCTGGGCAAATAAATGGCACGTTATTTTTCAAGTCTAGGCTATAGACATCTGTAATTTGTATTTGTTTGTTTTGCAGTCCTTTGCTTGATCGCATGTCTTCGAAATCTTTGGGGAAAAAAACCATGAAAGTATTGCAACAAAGTCATACTATAAATTGGAAAACATAATATAGGATATTAAAGGGTTTTTAAAAACTCATGGGAATTTTCCATCTTTCAATTCCATTTTCCTATAGATATTTTGGGCCCATTTCACATGTAATAAGTACACATGAGTGAGGACAAAATAATAGGAAAATTAAGCTTTTGCAGAGCATGATGAAAACTTGTTTGTATAATGAGAGTAGGAAATAGAACAGAGGGAGAAGAGAATAGAGCTTGGGAAATGGGAAATTCAGTCTGTAAGGACTATTGTTTTTTTACTAATCAGTCTTAATTGATTTATAGGGATAGTTATTTTTTCTTAATGCTATTTTGACTAGTTCAAATTTGGATTAAAGTGGTTTATTATAGGTGAGGAAGAGCCTGTGTAGTGGTTATGTCTTGGGCTGCACAAAAGGTTGGAAGTTCAAAATCACCAGCTGTTCTTTGAGAGAATGACAGGACCGTTTACTCCTTTAAGCAGTTGCAGTCTAGGAAACCCACAGGGGTTGGCATCAACTGGATGGCAGTGAGACCATAGATGATAAAGGAGATAGATAAGGCAACTATTTCCAGAAAGAGCCACAGTCTTGCAAACCCACAGGGACAGTTTCAGACTGCCTTACAGGTTTTCTATGAGCCAGAATTGACACATGGTAGTGAGTTTTTAAAAAAAATTATTGTAGATGCTACTCCACTTTGCCATATAGCCTCTTGATTGGTCTTTGAGTTCACCTGCCACTGTGAAGGTTGACTTCTGTTGGCAGTAGTATCTGCCTACTTCACACCTTGGGGGCTGCTGTCTCAAAAACTAGCATTCTAGGAAGCCAGCAAGCTTACAAGGACAAGGCATCAGCAATGATACTGAGAAGGAAGAAGAATGATTTGCTTATTCATGATACCATATAGTGTGCTTTTCAAGCCTTCGCATTTTCTCCAAAGTAAAGGCTTTGCTTGATGGTGAAATCGCGTAAGCACTCAACTACTAACAAAGATTCATGGTTAAAGCTCACCAAGAGGGAGAAGAAAGGCCTGGTGATCTGCCCACGTTTATAGCAATGCTGTGAGTCAGACCACCTCCACACGTTTGGTTTGTTTGTTTATAGTTGGTTCTAGAGGTTTGCATACAAGTCAGTTTTCAGGTAAGAGTACTTTATAGGTGATGCTAGGTTCTTGTATCATGGAGTACACGATATTAATCACACTTAATGCTGTTTAATTGATTGATTCTACTTTAAAAATTTAAGGGTTTAATCTTTTGTCTAATATGTTTATCATGCATTGATGCTCATTGGCTAGATCTGTAATATTGTTAGAAATTACAATACGGTAACTTTCTAATTCTATCATTTCTTCTGTACTTACTTATTTTTATCTTAAATTCTTCAATTAAGATAAATTTTAGGGCTGAGCCCCGGTGGCATAGTGGTTGTGTGCGGGACTGTGGCCCACAGGAATGGAGGTTCAATTCCAGCTCCTAGGAGCAAAGACTGGGCCTCCTACTCCCACCACCAGAGGGCAGTGATGCCTAAAAAAAATTTTTTTTTAAAAAAGATAAATTTTAACTATCCCACTCAGGAAAGTCAGGATAAATACTGTGTTTCTAAATATCCAGAATAATATATTGGTGTCCCATTCCTTTCAGTATGACCAGAGAGGGTTGTATTTTTCTCATTTACTATCATTGTAAATTTATGGGATTTTCTTTGAGTGATATAATGGGACTTTAAAAATTCATGGAAAAATTGAGTTAGGGAAACTTCTGAAAATTAATAAATCACTTTTGGGGGGCTCTCAGAGTTCTTATTGGGGCCTCTTACATCTCCCATCACAATCCATATAGGTTCATCCATTGTATCAAGCACATTTGTACATATGCTGTCATCATCATTTTCAAAGCAGTTTCTTTCTACTTAAGCCCTTGATATCAGCTCCTAATTTTCCCCTCTCCTGCCCTTCCTCCATCATGAACCCTTGATAAGTCATAAATTATATTTTCATATCTTGCCTTGTTCTTTGTCACCCTTCACTCACTTTTCTGTTGTTCATTCCCCTATGATTAATTCCCCTCCCCCCCCCCCTTATTCCCTGCCACCTTTCCCTTATCCTGCTGGTATCTCTATTCTCATTGTTGACCCCAGGGGTTTATCTGTCCTGGATTCCCTGTATTAAGGACTCTTATCTGTAGCAGTGAGCATATTCTGATATAATTTAATTTGTAAGGTAAAATTGAGGTCATGATAGTGTGGGAAGTATTAAAGAACTAGAGGAATGTTGGATGTTTCATTGGTGCTACACTGCACACTGACTGGCTGATCTCTTCCCTGTGACCCCTCTGTGAGGGGATATCCAATTGTCTACATATGGACTTTGGGTCTCCACTCCACACCCTGCCCCCGTTCACACTGGTATGATTTTATTCTAGGTCTTAGCTGCCTGATACCTGATCTTATCAACATAGGCTAGGGTGCTTCTTCCATGTGGGCTTTGTTGCTTCTCAGCTAGTTGACTGCTTATTTATCAACAAACTTTTAAAATCCCCTCCTATAAGATTTGATCTTCAGACCACTGTAAAGTTGGGACGGTTGGGAGAAGAGAAGGAACCAGAAAAGTATAGCCAGTGAGAAAGAAAGAAAATAGAGTAAATTTAAGATGTCTCAAAAGCCAAAGGGGAGGGAGGGATTGTTTAGTTAACCAAGGTTCCTGTGAGGTCAAGTTAGATGGGAACTGAAAGTGGCTGGCTTCTTGTACATGATGTGATAGTTTGGGATGTGGATGTTCAGTTGTTGCAGTGTCCTCAGTTCAAAGGCTTCTTTCACCACGACATCTTCTTGACACCCTTGTCCAGAATCAATCAACCATGGTTGTAATAATTTATTTCTGAATTCTCTGTTTTACTCCATTGATTGCATGTCTGTTTTTATGCCAGGAATAGGCAGTGTTGATTATTCTCACTTTGCAGTAAGATTTGAACTCAGAATGTGTTATCTTTTTCAAGGTTCTTTAGACTTTTTGGTGTCCCTTGTATTTTCATTAGCAGAATGTTTTAAGTTGCTAATAAGTAAAGATGGTATGAAGTTATTTACTATGCATTCTATTTATTTATAGAATGCTGTAGACCCAAAGCCCACTTGTGGGAAATTAGACACCCCCTTACAGGGGAGTCATGGAGAGGAGATGGGTCAGTCAAGGGACAGTGAGGTAGCAATGAAGCATGAAACTTTCCTCTATTTCCTGAAAGTTTCCTCCCCCCAAACACCATGGTCCCAACTCTGCCCTGCAATTCCACCTGGACTGGAGGAGGTGCACTGGTGGAGATGGGAGCTGGAAACACAGGGAACTTGAGGTGGATAAACCCCTCGGGGTCATTGGTGAGAGTGGAGTTGCCGGATGGGTGGTGGGAGGGTGGGATGGAGAGAGGAAGCCAGCTATGGGGATCTGTAGACTGTCTCCTATCTGGAGGACAGATGTAGGGAGAAGTGGGCAGAGGGAGATGTCGGGCAGGGTAAGATATGACAAAACAATAATGATTGCAGAGAAATGAGGACTGGGGGGAAGGGGAGAAAGGTTGGAGGGGGAAGGAAGGGGGGCTCATATCAAGGGCCCAAGTGGAGAGGCAGATGTTGGGAGAATGTTGACGAGGACAGGCAGGTGGGGGTGCTTGACACAGTATATGTAGCTATGTATTGAGCTATGTATGATGAAAAGTGATGTATGAGCGCCCAATAAGATGATTAAATTAAAAAAAAAAGAATGGTGTATATATGAATTAAGGTTACTTCTTTATATTGAATTTGGGAATTTAATAGGCTTAATAAAAATGTAAAGTGAATTTTAAACTTGGTGTCTGATACTGCACGTGACTCTTTTCCTAACAGCTTGCCGATGTTTACTGTGCTCAGGAAGTTTACCATTCCACTGACTTTACTTCTGGAAACCATCATACTCGGGTGACTATGTACCTTTCCTTGACTCCTCCCAGGGCCTCGCACTACCCCCAGCCCACCCCCCACCTCCACCCCCGTCCTCCTAGTGTTATTTTTATTCAAGAGGATTCTTGCCATCTAAGCAACTTTCCATGTAGTTTATTTAACTTCCTAGTCGCAATAGCTTAGTGACAAATGATTTACTCACTTGAAAACAGTTGCCTGTTTAGATCATTGTCTAAGAGTTTTTGATGTGGTAGTATCATGTGGTGATTACAAGTTCGGCTGCGACCTTCAAGGTCCATGGCTTGAAAAACACCAGCTGCTCCGCCAGGCTTCTGTAAAGACTTACCGTCTTGGAAATTCACAAGGGTAGTTTTGCCCTGCCCTATAGACTTGCTATGAGTTGGCATTGATGGCAGTGAGTTTGTTTTGGCTTCTTTTTTAATTAAAAACATTTTTTTGGTTTGGCTTTTATATTTAAGATATTTATTTCTTCTTGTAAGTGTGCTTTGTATTTATTTATTTTTTTTGTTCTTTTTTGTGTTTTTTTGTTTTTTTTGTGGGCATCACTGCCTCTGGTGGTCGTGGGCGCTACCCAGCCGCCGCTGGATTTGAACCACCAAGCCTGCGGGCTGCAGTTCCGCATTCAACCACTTACGCCACTGGAGCTCAGCCCTGCTTTGTATTTATTTTAGAAAAAAATTCTACAGTTCAGATAGCAGAATTGGAAAATAAAACCTGTGGGCAAGTATATTGCAAATAAATATAATGCATTACATTTTGACTACTTTATAATTTCTCCGATAAAAATGGAATAGTTGATACTGAACTATCATTTGATGTTAAAGAGTTCCCCCACTAAAACCACTGACATCTTAATAGGATAACCTCACTCCTCCGATGAAGCAACTGTGGGTTTGAACTACTGACCTTGCAGTTAGCCGTCCAGTGCTCACTCCACCAGGGCTCACAGCAAACAACCCGGCTCACTGCCACTGAGTTGATTCTGACTCATAACGACCTCAAAGAATAAAGTCAAACTGCTTCTGTGGGTTTCCTAGACCATAAATCTCTAAGGGCTTTCCTACTACTGACCCGTGGTTAGCAGCCAAAAACCTAAGTCGCTATACCCCCAGAGCTCCTTCAGACAAATAGTTAGGCAAAATAAATTAAAAAAGAAAAAACTTGAAAAAAAATTCCCAAAGAACAAGTCCAAACAGATAGGAAATCTGTTTTCTGAGTAAGAGGTGATACACACACACACACACACACACACACACACACACACACATATATATATATATAGTGAAAAATATCAAAATGTGAAGTTATTAGTTCTTAGCATAGCTTCCAACTAGATTCATGCATTTCTGAAAGTAATGTTTCCTTCTCTCTAACCCTTACCCAGAGAACTCTGTGTTCTTCAGTTAACACCAAGGCTTCCTAAGAGGGCTTAAATGACAAGATCAGGGCTGTAGGTTTTCCAATGAAATTCTCACAGGATAGCACTTGCTACCCTTGAAAAATGGAAAGTTACACTGTTCTGGAAAAAACAAAAATGCCTTTGTAACATTCCCGGCATTTCCCACACCTTGAAGTTTTCCATTTTTAAAAAAACTTCTTCATAATAAGTTCCCAAGTTTGCCTTCGAGGATATCTGTACACATTATCCCTCTGGAATTCCCAAGAATAGCTGCTATCACCTTCTAACGTGACCTGTTTGCCATGGATTTATCTGGCTTAGCAGATACCCCAGAAGCAACTTGGTAATCTCATCCCGCATGACTGGTTATGATTCTCTCCATAAAATTGTATTCATTAGCTTCAGTCTGGCTTGATAAACTGATAGGAAGACCAGCTCTTTGAGCTAGCTGATCTTTATGCATTGCTGTCTGTGTCCATGGAACTGATACCCAGATCAAGATCTTTGCTTACAATTGAAAATGCCAAGCCGCTTGAGGCCCCAACTCCAGTAGGTACTGCATCAATGATGTTTCTTCAATCTTCTTTCACTGGGTTCTAGACTCCGGCCAGTTTCTTCCTTGTTGAGGTTGATGCTCTATCAACTCCTGGCTCATCTGCCATAGAGTCACTTGTGACTCGCAGCAACTGTACAGGGCAGAGCAGAAGTTCCCCTTAGGGGTTCCAAGACTCTAACTCTTACAGGAGCAGACAGCCTCCTCTCCTCCCTTTTCTACAGAGAAGCCGATGAGTTTGAATTGCTGACCTCATGATTAGCAGCCTACTCCTTGATGACTTTCTTACCATCCTTGAGACACTTGATCCATCTTAAAACTTTTTAAATGTGAGCAGCATTTCTGTACCCTTATCGGAAAGCATCAATGATCAATGATTTTGTTACAAATTTAATATTAGCTCTGGCCTCTGAAATCACGTTTTTCCATAACACCGAAAGTGTCCTTTTAATTTTTGTCTCTAGTGAGACAAGTGTATTACTGGTAGAACTCATTTGTAACCATCCACTGATCATAGAGACCATTCATTAACATCGAAATCATGTTTAAGCCTACTTTTGTTTGGAATAAATCAAGGTATGCATGAACTGAAACTATGAACAATGATTTTTTTACTTACCTCCATATACATGTAGCAGTGCAGGAAATCAAAGAACTTGATTTTCATGTGTTGACTATAGTTTAAGATCAGGGTAAATTAGTTTTTATAATTTTTGTATAATGACTGCTCATTATGATACTCAGGCATACCCTATTGTGCCTGAAAGATTATTTAATGAGATATGAATTTTATCTAAGTCATCATATAAACTAAGTACAGATCAACTAGACCTATTCACGTGAGCTCATCTGTATTTTGTCTCACAGCTTTCTAGTGATAAAAGAAAAATCAGTTTATGAGGTGGTCAAGAAAACTACTTAAGAATAAGTTTAATTTGATTTCATGTATTGATTTACCTTCAAACAGCTTTCGTACTTTTTCTGTATAAAGCATTTCTCTCTTTAGAAATCCCTTTGTTGTTGGCTATAAGAGTGTTGAGAGATAGTATGCATTTTAAAAATTTGTATTTTGAACATGATTCTTAATTTTAGTTTCTTGTATTCTACCTTTCCTCCCTGACTCTCCCCTTTTTCTTTCCCCACAGGAAGCAGTATCCATTGAGCATCATTGTCAGTGTCTTTGCCATCATTCTTGGTGCTCTGATAGCAGCTGGGTAAGACTGTAGATTGTTTCTGCTTGGTGACTTCTTTGTGTCTTTGACAATAGGCCTATCCCCAGACTCCTCCCTCCCTCCCTCCCTCCACCCACTTTTCCATCTGGCCTCAATTTAATTGATCAGCCAAGAGACAAAGCTGTTGAAATTAGTGCAATCATCTGCTCCTGGTAAAGTCAAACTGGGTTTCAAGTTGGTCAAAATCTTTCAGAGAATAGACAGCATTAAACCCCAACTAAACATAGGGCTGTTAGATCGACTCTGACTCATAGTGACCTCACATGTGTTACAGTAGAACTGCGCTCCAGAGGCTTTGCCATGGGCAGAAAGAGATGGTCAACCCTGATTTTTGATGTGTCTCTGGGTGAATTTGAACCACATCGCTCTTGGTTAGCTGAGTGTGTTAACTCTTTGCACCATCAGGGACACCAAAGAAAGCACTGTGAGATATTAAAGCAAATCTTCGTACAAGGGAGGGAACGTTCAACATTTACTTTAACATTGAATGTTTGTACTTGACTGTTTTTTTACTTGAAAAGTTCTTTGGCATTTGATTAAAAAATAATAAAATACTTGTAAAGCCCTCATATGCTGCTTTGATTTTGCATTCTGTGATGCCTTTGGAATCTGTCTTTCCAGTGGTAGAACAATATTAATGAAATATATTTAGATGTTTGAACATGAACCATTACCAGTGCATGACTACAATATTATCTTTTTTTATTAATACGTAAGACCAGGAGTAAGTGCTCCAGGTTTGCAGATGAGTACAAGCACCCTGACTCCTGTCTTAAATGGTATGATAGTTAACATCGTTTATAATGTCAGGTTTTCCTTGCTTGAAATTTATCACTCCTTATGAACTCTGTCATCTTGGACACATTTCTGTGCCTCAGTTTCCTCACCTTAAAATTAAAGGTGATATAAAAAAATAAAATTAACTTGTGTGAGGTTAGAAGAAAAATAATGGAAGCATTTTCATAAAACTAATTTCTTTTCAGAGCCAAATATTATTACTAATTGCAAACTAAGTAAGAATGTAGACTCTGGAATCAGGATTCTTAGATTTGTCCCCTAGTTCATTTGGATTAGCCATATCACCAGAGACAGGCTATTTAAAAACCTGTTATTGTCAGTGTTTCCAGTTGTAGAAAAGAGATTAAAATGTTGTCAACCTCATGGGGTGAATGTGAGAATTAACCGAAATATTTATACTAAAGTTTATCATTGTCATCTTATGCTGGGTTCTTTAGAGAACAACAGTCGTGAAATACATACATACATACACACATATATTTATATATATGAATAATATTAAATAGAAGCACTCAGTATATGGACACTTTTGTTCAAATGAGATCATACTTGTGAAGTCGGGGCAAAAGGATGTGCCATCATCTCCCAGAGGGTCCAGGAATCTCTTTCTGAACACCCTCTCCCATCTAGATTCCATAAAGCTCAACTTGAAAACCACTTGAAAAGTCAGTTGAAGACTTTTATCAACAGTGATTTATAAAAATATTCCTAGGGCTGAGCACCGGTGGCGTAGTGGTTGTGCACGGGACTGTGGCCCACTGGGACAGAGGTTCAATTCCAGCAGTGGGGCTCGACCTCCTACTCCCACCACCGGAGAGCAGTGATTCCCTACCCCCCTCCCGCCCCCCAAAAATATTCCTATTTCTTTGGTAGGGAATGGCACTTCACCTTTAGATTATGTGAACCTAGGAACAATTTCAGTTTCAGTGAGCACAAATTCTGCTCATAATTAGAAAAATACCCTGGGAGTGTTAGTTACCCAGTGGTAGAATTCTTCTTTTTTGACAGTTTTATTGGCACTTCATCCACATATCATACAATTCAATAATTCAACTATATCAAGAGGAGTTCTACAACTACCACCACAATTCTAGAACATTGCTTACTTCCTTGTACTCATTCATGTAATTAATTTTTGTTTATTGTGGCAAAAGTACACACCACAAAACATTTCCCCGTTTTACAACTTCTACATAAATCTATTCAGTGCCATTGATTTTGGGATTGCACAATCATTATTGATATTCATTTCCAAATTATTCCATTATCATTAACATAAACTCAATGCCCCCTAAGCAACAACTCTTCCTTCTTCACCTATGGTAACCAACCATTGATCAAGTTTGGTTTCTTTCTTTTTTTAACGTTGTGTTCATGATACAGTAATTACATATCCTCAGGGGCCAACTCAGCTGCAGGTGACGACAACAGTAAGACTTTGATGAACTGTGAGGACAATTAATAACATTTAACACATCCCACAGCCAGCTTGAAATAGTGATTCTCAGTTTTCTTACTCCAGCACTCACAGAATCAATCACATACTTGTGATAACTCACAGTTCATAGGTGTTGGCCAGATGTGGCCTTTCTATCTCCCTCCTCAAAATAGCCCATCAAAATAACAGTAGTTGACATGGAATCCAGGACCATGAATGGGAATAGTGATACCAGAAGGAAAGGGGAAATGTGGGAAGAGGAGGGGAGGAATGAGGAACTGATCACAATGATCTACACATAATTCCCTGGGGTTGGGGTGGGGGGGGGCAGACAAGAGAAACCATGGGGAAAGGGAGAGTCAGTGGTCAGTGTGAAAACCATAATAATTTATAATAGTGGTTCTCAACCTTCCTAATGACTCGACCTTTTAATACAGCTTCTCATGTTGTGGTGACCACTCCCCCTCCCCGTCCCAAACATAAAATTATTCTCGTTGCTACTTCATAAGTGTATTTTGCTGTTGTCATGAATTGGGTGACCTGTGTGAAAGGTTGAGAATCACGGATTTATAATTTATCAAGGGCTCACGAGGGTGGACTGGCACAGTGGCTGTAACAATAGGCTAAAACACAGCAATTATAAGGAGGGAAAAAAAGAAGAGCTGATACCAAGGGCTCAATAAAAAATAAATGTTTAAGGGCTGAGCCTCGGTAGTGTACTGGTTGTGTGCGGGACTGTAGCCCACTGGGATGGAGGTTCAATTCCAGCAGTGGGGCTGGGCCTCCTACTCCCACTGCTGGATAGCAGTGATGCCCCAAAAAATAAAAAAATAAAAAAATAAATGTTTAGATGCTGAGCCCCGGTGGCGTAAGTGGTTGAGTGTGGCACTGCGGCCCGCAGGCTTGGCAGTTTATATCCAGCGGCTGCTCTCAGGAGCAGCACTGGGTAGCTCCCACGACCAGCAGAGTGTAGTGATGGCCCCCTCCCCCCAAAGAAAAAAGATCTATCTTGAAGCAATATGATGTCTGTGATAGGATGATAAAGTTAGATGTACAAAAAAAGTTTAGAAAATAGCAATGGTAACATGTACAAATATGCTTGATACAATTGATGTATGGATTGTTATAAGAGCTGTAAGAGCCCCCAATAAAATGATCTTTCTCCCTCCCTAAAATAATCATTTAGTTAATAAAAAAAGAACAAGTTTTTAAAATAAAGCAGCAGTTGAAGAACTGACTCTGATGAGTCAGTTTGTGCTGTGGTAACAAACAGCCCCCACTTCCCGTTGAATTACTATACAAAACTTTTTCTGCACATGTTAAACATAGAAAGCCCTGTGGATTGATATTTGAGGGAAGGTGATGCTCCTTGCAGTTCTCCAGAGAGTAGGATGATGGAGTGCTGCACCCTACTGAGGCAGGAGTGGCTCCGAGGGCCAGAGACTGGATTTCAAAAAGCAAGATGGAAAAGACCTTGATGATCAGATCTGGCTTTTCACGCAGCTCAGAGAATTTGGCACCAAGATAACATAATGGCTAGCACTGAGTCACGGAGACAAGGCTCCGTGCACAATTGTGAGTGGAGGATGCTTATAGACCTCGTACTGATGTACAAGGATGTGTGCAGGGGAACCAAGGCGACACACGCCTCATCTTTGATGGGTTGTTGGGTGCCATTGAGTTGGTTCTGACTCATGGAACACTGCTCAGTCTTGTGCCATCCTTATAATTGCTGTGTTTTAGCCTATTGTTACAGCCACTGTGCCAGTCCAGCTTGTTGAGGGTCTTTCTCTTTTTAGATGACCCTGTATTTTCCTAAACACAATGTCTTTTCTGACACCGGTTTCTCCTGATCACATGTCCAAAGCATGTGAGATAAAATGTCATCACTGTACTAGTCACTGGTTTTTAGTTACTTTGTTATAAAGTCAGTTGTTTGAGGTGGTTTTTTCTTGGTGTTTCTTACTTCTCAATAAAGTCCTCTGGTTCTCTCCCATAGTACCTTGCAGGCAGGATCCAATTTGAATTGTGTAGGGCCCACTCAGTCAAAAGGAACTTCTTTCATCATTTAGACAGGGAAAGGGATTGTGAGGAATTGTATTACAACTTCTTAAAACTTTGATATAGAAGTGACACATGCTATTTCCTCTTATGTTATATTCAGCAAAACAAATCACATGACCGTTTCTAACTTTCAAAGGGACAGAAAACTGCCATCTTTCCAAGTGGCCAGAAAAGACTGAATGTGAGCAGCATTAATGACAACCAGTCAGTTCTCAAACATTTGGGCTTTTGCTACTGTCCTAGATAAATTATGGGCAAGATGCTGACAGTTGACCAGTGACTGACGAAGTAGGAGTACCCCCTGGGGAACCCTTGGCCCTTAGAAGGGGAGATCTGAGAACACTGGGAATTGCTCTCGGGTGCTTGAGGAGATGAGCAGCCCTTTTGAGAATCCTTCATTCTTTCATTTCTAATTATGGTACATGTATCTATAACCAAGCATTTGCTATTTCAACTTTTTTTATGTATAGTTCATTACATGTACATCATTTCTATTTATCCTGCTGTGTAGCCATCACCACCTCCCATTCCCAATTTTCTTCATCACTGTGAGTATATACTCAGTGTTCCCTAGGAATGACTCACTCTTCCTTCTCCTTAGCATCTGTCCTGGACAACCACTAATAATAGTCTGTAGAGATGTGCCAGTTCTAGATATTTCAAATAATTCGTGTTATGCAATTTTTATCCTTTAGTGCCTGATTTGAGCAGTGAGTTGATTTCAAGGATCATCTGTATGGTGGCAGGTCTTCATTCCTCACTCTATGACTGGATAGTCATTTATTGTATGACCAGACAACATCTTGTTTATTCATTTACCTGTTAATTCCCACTTTTGAAGGCTTGTCTTTTCTATGTATCTTACTTTGTTGGTCCACAGAATAACAAACCCTTCATAAGTCTTCAAATCAAATGTGGGTGGGCAAGAGATTTAGAAGATTCCTATTTTGAGAAAATAATTTTTTGTGACTGAGCCAGAGAATTCTGATTCACAATGAATCTGAAGTTAATTTATATTATTATAAATATACTTGTGGAAATAATACTAGGAAAAATAATTCATTTTGAGTTCAAATTTTGTTGTAATTTTTCTATCTACTTCTGGGGAAATATAGTTAAAAACCAAAATCTGCTCTCAACTCAGAAAACTTCTACTAAAAATGACAGTGAAAGAAATTCCGTTACTGAGTTCACAATTTAGACCAGAATGCCATGAGAGACTATTTGCTAAAAAGATAAATCCAAACCACACTTCCTGCCATTCAGCCAGTGCTGGTTCATCGAGATCCCTGGGGGTGTGTGTCTCCGACTTGAACTGTGCAGGGGAGTAGAAAGACCAGTCTTTATCCTATCAGTTGCTTGTGGTTTTGAACTGCCTGCCATGCGAATCAAGCCCAATATGTATAGCAAAGAAAATGATATTGTTTTATATATCTATGTGGATACAACCCCTATATTTATGTTTTCAAGGGCAAAATTAATTTTTTTCCTATCATTTGCCTGGAGGTAGATTTTGCAGTTTGGAGTCAGGTGACACTGAATTAGGCTCATCTTCCCTTGGAAAACTGGGAGATAGGACCATGTCTTCCTTAATGACACATTTCCAAATGAGGGCCCTGAGACCCTTGAGGAAATGTTCCTGCGTAGCGAGAGTGACAAGAGGTTTTTAATACTGACCCGTGATTAGCGTCTGTAGAGTCAGGGCAGCTCCATGCTTAATGGAATGAAACACTGTCCAGTCCTGCAGCAGACCCAGGGTTGGCTGGGTGTCTGACAATTGTGACACAAAGGGTTTCCATCAGCTGAGTTTCTTTGTTTAATTATTTTAACCTTGAAACAGTAAAAAAAAAAAGTTTTATTAGCACTTCATCCATATGTCATACAATTCAGTAATTTAGTCCTATCCAGAAGAGTTGTACAATTGCCAACATATTCAATTCTAGGACATTAGTCTTCCTTGCACACATTGTTACTCATGTAATTCGTTTTTTCTAATTGTGGCAACATACATATCAAAATGGTTTCCAATTCCACAACTTCTATTGGTCTAGTTCAATGCCATTGATTATTCACTTCATGTTGTACAACCAGTATTGAGATCCTTTTCCAAATTAATCCAACACCATTCATATCACTCAGTGAACAACAACTCTCGTCAATTCACTCTTGGTCAATTTGGGTTTCTTTTATTTTTATCGGTTTACTCGGTAGAGTATTCACATATCATACACTTCCATAGTTAAATCTCTTTTACAATGAGGTGTACATACATAATCACAGTCAATTCTAATGTTCCCTCACTCTGTGAATTTCTGAAGTAGATTGCCATGCCTTTCTTTTTATCCTGTCCTAGTCTGGAAACTCCATTAAAGCATAACAACACACAAGCATCATTGTCAGGATGAGACTGCTTTTGTGGTGCAAAGACTTGTAATCAAATCTGGGTCTCCTGCAACATATGATCTTGATTCCTTTTTTAAAATTAGAAACTATCTCCTTAGGGTGTACATGTTTGGAATGTGATGGGATCTAGGCTTGTGAGGGTCAAGTGCAGGTACAGGAATCACATAATAATTCAGTTGTTGTTCTCTCTCCTCCTTATATAATATCCCACCGATATTTTTATGTTGATGTTATTTAATGAAAATGAAGACATTGACAAATAAAGGGAGTCTCAAAGGAGTGGCACAGAAGGCATCAATGCCCATCTTACTGTTTTTGAAGGATAGGTGGGTGGTGTGACTGGACCCCAGATGGAAATGTCACTTCTACTTAGACCATCTTCTCTCCATCACTGCCCCATTGTCCACTCTCACAGCTGTCCCCACTTTGGCTGTATCCGGGGGAATGGCCCTGCTTATTACAGTAGGCACAGCAACTGGGCCAATTCAGACAAATTGCTCTCCTTAGAAAAGTCAGTGCTTGCCAATGAGGCTGACCTTCATTAGTTAGCAAAATGCCAAACAAACAAAGGCATGGACGTTGAAGGAAGATGGTAAAATGCCCCTCTGGTTTTTAGCCTTTCATGAGGAAGCCGAAGCCACTTGATTCATTCAGTTTTGTTTTCCCTTGTAGGCCCATTAGAGGACCTAATCATTTATTCTGAAGAGAGTTGGGCAAATAGGAAACTGTGGCATCAGAAAGGTAGTTGCTAGCTTTACAATTAGCTTTGGTTAGAGGACAATTAAACTGGCAGGCTTTGAAGCCAGGAAGCTTCATAATAATCATCCCTCTTTTGGTTTTCTCCCAGTTATGACCTTGCCTTTAACTTGGAAGGCTATGTTTGCGTGTTCCTGAATGACATCTTCACAGCTGCAAATGGAGTGTATACCAAACAGAAAATGGACCCCAAGGTACCACACTGGCACCTTTGGCTTTTACACTTAGAATCTTATGGTTCTGACCTCAGGCATTACATGAGAAAAGAAAACAAATGTGAAAAGTTGGCATGTGATTCAATTTACATGGACAGAATCTATAAATTCTAAATTATCTCCATAAGGTTTGTTGCTCCTTAATCCTGTGACCTTTTCGGGTGAAAGAAAGTCAGAATACCTAAAAAGCGCAGTCTTTCTTTTGAAAGGCAGTACCTTTTAAAAAATGCAATACTAATATTTACTTCCAAAGCACTCCTATAACCCCATTGAAAACTTTGTACTCATGAAGCAATTCCTCCCCATTTCAGTCTTTCCTCAGCCCTGGTAACAAGTAGTGAAAAGGTACTAACATCTTCAGTGACCAATTGGAAGTTAAGGGCACAGTCTTCTGGGAGCAACTCTTGTTGGAGAATCTGTAAATGAGGGTTGTAGACAGCAGCTGTGACCTGCCTGTTGAGACGGTGGCTCTCGCTTTGTCTCGTGTTTGGCGTCCTCATCTGTGAAATGAGATCAATAGAATCGATCATTTGTCCTGCCCAGCTGTCCTGATGGGCTTTTCCTAAATTGCTGCCTTTTCAGATTGTGAAGTCCTGGTGGGTGCTACGCTTTCCTTCCCAGGCCCTGGATTTAATAGGGCTGCTTATCCTCTGGAGGCCCGCAGCCCTCACCCCTACCCCAGCCAACTGTTACCCGAAGCCCTGGAAGATGAGCAAGACATATGTTTCTTTGTTCCAAAACCTTATTTACATTGCTGTTTTTATGGCCTGCTTTTATCTTCAGCATTTTTTTTCTACACGGCCATTGTCTGGTGATGGTGGCAGTTTTTCAAAGCCTTTTAACAATTACAATGTGATTTTTTTTTGACTGTTGTAGAGAAGGGGTGTAGCCATTGAAGTGAAAAGTCAGTATATGCGAGATTGGAAAGTGAGCTACACTTTAAAGGAAACAACCACTGACTTTTTAAAGTTTTTTTTAGCACATTAATGTCTTTATTTTGTCCCAGACATTTCATTTTGGATAATACAATGTTTAAAAACACAAGGAAATATTAGGAATTCTTGGAGCTTCAAAAAACATCCATCTCCATCATCTTTTCTGTAATATTAGAGGAAGATGAAGCATTTGATGTCACAGATTTTCTGCAAATAGTCTAGTACAACAGTGCCTCAGTGGCCAGAATCCATATCCTAATGCTGCATGAATACCTGGTTGTAAAAATGAACTCAGGAAGTACAATACTTCATAGTCTGAAAGCTGAGTGAAGATTTTTGTTGTTGTCTTTGCAGGAGCTAGGGAAGTATGGTGTGCTTTTCTACAATGCCTGCTTTATGATTATGCCAACATTTGTTATCAGTGCTTCTACGGGAGATCTTCAACAGGTGAGCTCCTGTAAAACCTTCAATATTCAATGAAATGAAACGTGTAGAGATAACAAGTATTACCAAGAGAATGCATGGAAATAAAATGTTTGTTATCCCTCACAACACTTTTTGCAAGATCTGTGTGAGCAGACTTCTCTAGACATGTGGGAGTTAGTTAAAAGTAGCCACTACTTGTCAGTTTGTTGGGGGATGGTGGTTTGCATATTATTGTAATGCTATGCTATCTGAATTTCAAATTCAAGCTATTTTGCTTATGGTGACTGGTTTTAGGGGAAACTTCCAGACTAAGACTAGGAATGGGGACCTGGAAAGATAATTCTAGAAGAAAAGGTTCACTAAAGACCTCATTCATAGCACAGAACAATGTTCATTGATATACTGCTGGAAGATGAGCCTCTCAGTTTGGAAGGCATTAAAAATAGGACTGGGGAAGACCTCACCTTCAGGTCGTGGATGGGGTAAATCTTTCAGAACTCTCATTTGCTGCTGCAGTATGATGCAAAGAAAAAGAAACAGCTTCAAATGTCCATGAAAGGAAAGGCTCACTGAAAAGAAAGGAAAGGACAAAAAGACCAAAGCGGATGTTAAAAGAGACTTTGAAACTTGTTCTTGAATGTAGAGGAGCTAAAGTGAAATGAAGAAATGCTGAAATTGAAAGAGCTGAACAGATTTTCAGGTGTGACTCAAGAAGACAAAGTAAAGTATTGCAATGAAATGTGTGACAGCTTGGAGTTAGAAAACAAAAACATACCCCAAATGTCTCCAGGTGAAAGATCTGAAGAAAAAATCCAGTCCTCAATATGACACATCTGTGCAACAAACGAGTAAAAAGAGAACCCACAGACTCTGGGTCAACACTTTCAACAACAGTTTATTAGACAAGGGATTGATCTCAGAAATCTGTAGAAATATAAAATCTATCGGAAACCTCAACATCTCAAAAAGAAAAAGACAGCCCAATTAAAAAATGGACAGAGGACATGATCCGACAGTTCACCAAAGGACTGCCAGGCTGCCAACAAGCCTGTGAAGAAACGCTCATAATTTCTAGCCATTAAAATGCAAATCCAAACCATGACAATGTATCACCTAGTTGATAGTAAAGTTCACACAAGACAGAAAATGGCAAATTCTGGAGAAGACTGCAAGAGTGGGACTCTGGGACAGTGCTGGTGGGCCCGTCAAGCTGTGCAGTCCCCGGGGAAGTGGTGTAAGACCTCCTCAAGCTGCTGGGACTAGAGATACTCTGACCGAGCAAGCCCTTTCCTTGGTCTGTATCTGAAAGAAGTGAGAGGTGTTACATGAGCAGGTCATGCACCCCTGGAGCCATCAGAGCACTGTTCCCCATAGCATCAGTGGAAGAATGGAGACATAAACTTTGGTGCATGCACACAGTGGCATACTTCACACTGCTAAAGAATAATGACATTTTAAAGCATCTCATGACCTGGGTGGACTTGGAGAACATAATGCTGAGTGATGTCAGTCACTCACAAAAGAACAAATAGTATATCAAGTCACTATTGATAAGAAAAATGAAGACAAAAGCTTTTCATATCAAAAGAGCCCTCATATAATATTTGTTCTTTTGTGAGTGACTAACATCATTCAACATTCTGAATTAGGTAAAGGTTTATATGTCAAATAATCATTTTATATTTAACAATTTAAATGACTTATCAAACCTCTCAAGTGCTTGCGGTGCCTTCAAATCTTTTTCTTCTCATTTCTTCTTCTTATAAAATATTACCTGCCCCATCTCCTTAATGAACACCCCCCTACTAACCTATTGCCTGCCTCTTCCCGCACTTCCCCTTCCTCCCCTCTCAACCATCAGCTCTGTGGGACAGACTGGAATTGTCCCTATGTGTCAATCTTAATTGGAGTAGAATGTCTTCTCATTCTCTCTCTGAGTGGCTGCTTGTTTCAAACTGCTGCCCTTGCGCTTCATGGCCCTCTTGTGACTACTGTGCCTCCACGGCGAATATTTATTGAGAACTCCGGTCAGGTATTTTAAGCATTATATATGCACTATGTCATTCATTGCATTCTGTAATAATCTTTTCTCCTCCACATATACAGAGCTTCAACAACTTCCCAAGGATCATGGGTTTTGCTCTGAAAGCATATCCTTTCCCATCTCTGTTATTTGGTTTACATATAAAAATGTGTTTCTGTGGCTTTTTCCTTCACATATGAAAAAGCATCTTAGAAAGTATAAGAGACTGTAATTTATGAGATTTTGCTGTTTCAGTCTGGTATCCTAGGAAAATATCATGCTCATATTCTAGTTGGAAGGTGCTGGAATATCCCATCTAGTCTATCCCATTAGATTGGGCTCCTAAGATTTTTCTTTCAGTTTCTCTCTTTCAGCCTGTGTGATCATGAGGTGGTGAAAGGATCTGGTGTCAGGCATCAATGAGCTAAAATTATATTATTATTAATGAGGGGGAGTACAGATTGGGGACCCAAAGCCCATCAATAGGTGAGGTGACATCCTGTTGCAGAGGGGTTACAAGGAGGAGATGAGCCAGTTAAGATACAGAGAAGGAGCTATGAAATATGCAACCTTCCTCTAGTTCCCATGCTGCCTCCCACCCACTATCATGACCCCAATTCTACCACATAAATCCAGCTAGACCAGGAGATGTACAGTGGAGTTGGAAACATGGGAAACTTAGGATAGATGATCCATCAAGACTAGTAATAGGAGTGGTAATACCAGGAGGGTGGAGGGATGGAGGAATAGAAAGGGAGAACCAACTTCAGGGATCTACACGCAGCCTCCTCTCTGGGACACGGACAACAGGGAAGTGAGTGTTGGGACACATTGGACAGTGTACAGGATGAAAAAATAATTTGTAAATTACTAAGGGTTGAAGGGGAAGGGGGGGAGGAAGAGTAATATAGGGAGCTGATACTGGGGACCTGGAGGGAGGGAGAATGTTTTGAGAGTGATGATGGCAATGGGTGTGTAAAAGTGGCCTGCATACAATTAAGGGATTGTGATGGGAGTTGTATGGGCCCCCAATAAAATCATTCATTAAAAAAGGGGGGGGGGAAGGGGAGTATTTTTTTTTTAAAGAGGGGCTTGTACCAAGGGCTCAAGTGGAAAATGTTTGGAAATGTATGTGGCAGTATGTGTGCAAATGTGCTTAATACAAATGATGTTGTAGTAGCTGTAAGAGCCCCCAATAAAATTTAAAAAAAAAAAAGAAAGAAAAAATAAATAAGAGAAAAATAAAAGAAGTTTCTTTATGTTTCCCAGCACCCCTTTACTAGGAAGACTATTCACTGAAATTCCAGATGGATCAGAGAACTAAATAGATAGGCTAATTTAAAAGAATCTATCATAAAAATTGTAATTAGAAAAAATAGATATTTATAACTGTACAAGCACGCCTTCTACAAAAAGAAGATAAGTCAATAAGTGAAAATTGTGCTGTGTTTTCACTTGAACAATAGTATGACAAGAGGCACCCAAAGATGGAGCAGATATTGCAATCAGTGAGAGGAAAGATGGTAGCTCTCCCGTACTAAGCGATTCTGCATTGTGTTGACTGGCATCAGGAAGAAGTCTTCTAAATAATCATTTTAATCATAGATCTATTTTAAATCTTGAACCAAATACAATAAAGAAGCAGCTTAATTTTGCTAAACTGCTGTATAAAATAGCATATAAATTTTGAAGTGTAGCTTGGTTGATGAATTAGAGGAAAATGTTGCTTTTGAGGAGTCATTTTTCCTGGTTGACTGTGACTTGCAGAGCTAGAGCAGATCAGGGGTATGATGTCTCACTGTGTTAGGATTACACTTCGGACTCTTGGACTGGACACAGTCAATATATCTATTTGTGATTTACAAAGCCAATGATGAAAGCTACAAATTAGGTCCTCAGAAAATACCGATTGAGTTGATCATTTTTTTAATCATTGATGTGCTGTACTAATCCAACTTTTCTTAGTGTATTGCATTTGATAGGCATGGATAAATAGCAGAAGTATACTGCATGCTGTTAGAAGGAGAGTCATATTTTTGCATAATTTGGCTGAAAGTGTAAGTCTAAATGAAGAATGTTGTGTTAGTCCGGGTAGACTAGAGAAACAATTCATAGACACCCATATGGATATAAGGCTACAGTTTATATACAAGAGGAATAGGACATTAAGAAAGCATCCCAACCCTGTCCAGTACAAAGTCATAAGTCCGATATTAGCCCATGTGCCCAATACCAGTCTATAACGTCTCCTTACAACTCACAAAGTCACAGGCCAGTGGGTGCAGAGTCCCAGCAGTGACAGTGGTCTCCAAATGGCTTCTCCAACTTCAGAGGTCTGGTTCCATCAGGGTAAGGCTGTGTGGCTTCTCCAGCTCCTCCAGCTCCTTGGACACTGCCATCTTGTCTTGTCCATAGTTCGTTGTCTCTGAGATTAACTCCCAACAACTGGGGAGATAGCTTCTCATCTCCATGAGGGAAATATAGCGAGATTTCCCAGAAGTCTCAGGAGAAAGCCATGCCCACACGGAGGCCTCATTGGCTATTCAATGACTATCTCCAGATTAATAGGCTAGACTCTACCCCTACATCTCAAGCATGAAATTAACATAAGCACATGACCACCACATATGTTATTGATATTCATCAGTAATTACTCTCCAAGATTTCAAATAAATGTGCTACACTATTTTTTTTGGGGGGGGGGAGAGGCATCACTGCCCTCTGGTGGCGGGAGTAGGAGACCCAGCCTTTGCTCCTGTGGATCCACTGCTGGAATTGAACCTCCATCCCAGTGGGTGCAGTCCCGCGCACAACCACTGCGCCACCAGGGCTCAGCCTACACTATTTTTTTTAAACAACTCATTATCATACAAAAGCCTTGCTACTTAAAAGGCTTATCATTCTTTAAATCTACCAATATTTATATCAGTGAAGGATTCAAATGTTTTTTTAGAACAATGAAATAGATTTCAGTGGCTTATCTGATGTCAGTGGTATGCAGCTGTGCTTTTTTAAGTGTGAGTACAAATTTTGAAGCTCATTGAGTCAGTAATGTCTTTCTATTCTTGCTTTGACGATTAGACTTATGTTTCTTTCTTATTGGCAGTTCTGTTTTACTTTCAGACTCAGACTCGGGTGTTTCCAGTATGTTCAGAGGCACGAGTCACCTGAGTAAAGTGCTCCTTTTTATAGTTACATCTCATTGCGAAAAGCTTAATTTTATTTTTTCACTTAAGGATTAAGTTCCTGGACAGCAGAAACTAAGTCCTATGTATCTGTTTCCCACCTTTTCTACTTCAGTTATGTGATTGCTTCTTCTGAAGCATTTGCAGATGCTTGAGAAAGGGTTACAAATTTCAAGTCTTGCCAACATTACTAAATTGGTCATAAACTTTTTTCTAAGTAGCAACCCTAATCCTGATTTTGTGACAACAAATTAGTAAAACTTTAACTATATCTTCAACAAAAATAGCTATTATTTTGCACTTGCCACCTAAAGGTTCTAAACCAGTTGTTCTCAACCTGTGGGAAGTGATCCCTTTGGGGGTCAAATGACCCTTTCACAGGGGTCACCCAATTCATAACAGTAGCAAAATTAGAGTTATGAAGTATCAATGAGAGTAATTTTATGGTTTGGGGGCTCACCACAACATGAGCAACTGTATTAAACAGTCATGATATTAGGAAGGTTGAGAAGCACTGTTCTAAACAATGTCATTAATCTTGATATCAATCTTTTGAGGTATTGAAAAATGTTCATTTTTGTAAACGATAGCTGAAGTTCTCAAAGGAAAAATGATTTTCCCAAAGCCACACAACTGATAGTAGCTAGGATTTTTTTTTAATTTTATTGGGGGCTCTTACAGCTACTACAACATTCAGTACATCATTTGTATCAAGCACATTTGCACACATATTTCCACATACATTTCCCAATATTTTCCACTTGAGCCCTTGATACAAGCTCCTTTAAAAAAAATCCCTCCCCTTTCCCTTCCCCCCTTTTTAAAAAAATTAATCATTTTATTGGGGGGCCCCTACAACTCCCATCACATTCCCTAACAACATCAGTTGTATTCAGGCCACTTTTACACACCCATTGCCATCATCACTCTCAAAACATTCTCCCTCCCTCCAGGCCCCCATTTTCTGCTCCCTATATTACCCTTCCTTCCCCCCTTCCCCTTGAACCCTTAGTAATTTACAAATTATTTTTTCATCCTGTACACTGTCCAATGTGTCCCAACACTCACTTCCCTGTTGTCCATGCCCCAGAGAGGAGGCTACGTGTAGATCCCTGAAGTTGGCTCTTCCTCTCCATTCCTCCATCCCTCCACCCTCCTGGTATTACTACTCCCCTCACTAGTCTTGATGGATCATCTATCCTAAGTTTCCCATGTTTCCAACTTCACTGTACATCTCCTGGTCTAGCTGGATTTATGTGGTAGAATTGGGGTCATGATAGTGGGTGGGAGGCAGCATGGGAACTAGAGGAAGGTTGCATATTTCATAGTAGCTAGGATTTTAAAACTTGTGTTTTCAGATTGGGAAAATGGTTCCTATGGTAGAAGGCATAATTTGATAAAGCCTAGAACTTAAGCTGAATTATTATTAATCTAATGTTTAATTTTCTTTTCTTTTTTTTTTTTTTTTTAATTATAGGCTACCGAATTCAACCAGTGGAAGAATGTTTTATTTATCATACAGTTTCT
>PVJH01009958.1:0-76311 GCA_004026705.1 Nesogale talazaci
AAGGTCCAATCAATGAGTTCCAGTGACATTCCAGCATCAGCTACATGAAGCAACATTCCATCGAATCCTTTGCAACAGCCCTTATGTCACCTCATTCCCTTTTGTGTATCTATATATACTAAATGTGTGAAGACTTCAAAGGACTCAGAGAGAGATGTAAATATATTTTCACATATACGTATACAAATGAGAAGCATATTTTACACATGCTTTTATATGTATGTGTGCTATATTTTTATAGACCGTGTATACTCGAGGATAAGCCGACCCGAATATCAGCTGAGGCACCTAGTTTTACCACAAAAACTGCATTAATATGTACTGAAAAAAACGCAGCTTCTACACGAGTATGTAAGGAACTTCCCACTTAGCAGAAGTAGGGTTAAAACAGCAGAAGTAGACTTGATCTGTACCATTCCAGTACTAGCTAATGCTTTGCTCCTAGAAGTGCCATTTTGAGAAATGTCAAGGATCCTCAACCATCAGTCATCTAGCAACCTGAGTGAAAGCCACAAACACAGTCAGTATGCAGGAGTTGGGAACACAATGGCAAGTATCAAGTGCCTAACACCAACTCGTTGGTGCACACTCTGTGATAACACGAAACATAATGTACCAAGTTCTTGTTCTTGTATTTAAAGTGCCTACAGTCCTTATCCATAAACGATCCCCCTTTCTGCCCCAACTCTCTAAATGAAAGACACATGCGAGACAGCCTTCTCGTGTGGTTAAGGGCAAACAGTGACAGTGCAGGACACTGCCTGTGTACACACAAAACTAAAAGGCCAGGAGTCACAGTGAAGGCGCTCGAAACTTTTTAAAGAAAACCCCAGACCTTCCCTTGCTAGAACACGTACACTGAAAATATAAAACAAATATCCACAGCCCACAGACTCACTAAATTCTTCCATTTCAGATGAGAAGAGACCGTGCTGTATGTTTTGACTTTACCTGCAAATGAAACTTGGGATTCTGCCTGATCGAGGTAGCTGGCATAACTGAAGGGGATGTAGCGTGATGAGAATGGAAGTTCAGAAGGGCTAGCTGCTGCCTGAATTATCCTCCCCAAGCCGCCGTAGCTTAATTATAGGGAAGAGCCCTATGAAATCTGAGTCACAACTTTTGAATCTCTTAAAGCATGAATGACTAGTCTGAGTCTCTCTCCTACCTTTTTTCTCCCTCTCTTCAAGTTTGGTCTCAGTACAAGGAGACAGGATTCAGAGCTTTGAAGTTTCACTCAAGAAATCAGCTACTTTTTAGGGGCCATGAGTTTATGCTAATGGGAGTGGAAAGATTTGGGAAAGAGAAGTGAGAACTGTGCAACTTGAAGAATGGAATCAGTGTCGTTGAGATATCTGTGCAGCAAGTGTCGTGATGGTATACATTTTATTAAGTTTTATTACCCAATTAATAAAAGAAGAACTCTATTACTTATAGTTACATCAGTTCCAATTGCCCGTCCTCTATTTCATGCTAGATTAGGGCAGAAGCATTATGCAATGTTTCTTAATAGATAAGTTTTATTTATAGCATTGCTTATAAGCAGTAAAATAAAAAATGTATTTTGTCTGTTTTATTGGCACATAATTCACATTTCATATGATTCAATAGTTTAATCATATTATGAAGAGTTGTGCTATCATCACCACCACAATCAATTTTACAACATTTTCTCTCTTTTTGTTTTTTAAATCACTTTATTAGGGGCTTATACAGCTCTTAGCACAATCCATCCATCCATCCATCCATTGTATTAAGCATATTTGTACATATGGTGCCATCTTCATTTTCAAAACATTTTCTTTCTACTTGAGGCCCTGGTATCAGTTCATTGTTCCCCCCTCCCTCACCCTACCTACCTCATGAACCATTAATATTTTTTTTTCATGTCTTACCCTAATTGCTGTCTCCCTTTACCCATTTTTCTGTTGGGTGTCCCCCTGGAAGGGGGTTATATGAAGATCATAGTGATCGTTCCCCTTTGTTCCCCACCTGACCCTTACCCTCTTGGTATTGCTGTTCTCATTATTGGACCTTATCAACATTTTCATCTTTATTGTGGTTATTGTTGTTGACTTCCTTACCTTCCACTCCCCTCCAACCCCCACCCCCACCAATATCCCCTCTATGTCCCTGGGTAATTATATATCCAGTAACTGGCTCTATAAATTTGCCTATCTTGGATCTAAAATATGGAAAAAACATACGAAACAAAATCAAGACATAAACACCCAGCGGCAATGACAAAGTGAAACAGAAAAACCAGTACAAAAGTGGAAAATATTTTAAAACTGAACAATCTAAAATGGGTCAAAAGGGAGATCAAGTGGTAAGGTGTTGGTTACACTGTAACCTATCTGCATCTTCCATAACAGACTTTTACAATGCTTTCGTCTGACAGGAGAGCTAGTCACATGCCTGGACTGGGGTCAGAGTCTTCATCCACAGGAAGGCATGCATTTGGGCCTCCGTGGCCATCTAAAGGCCTCTGCAACCTGAGAGCTCACAAAATTATATCTTAACATGACTAAATTCAATGCCCTTTTTATGTACTTCTTAATAGTAAGAAGAAGGAGGAGGTTTCATTGTTTGTATTTGAAGTTCCTTATGACAGAAAACAATTGCCAATTGTTCTATAGAAGATTACAACGGACAAGCTAGAACTGTGCATATCTCAAAGAAGAATGAAGAGAAATAGAATAAAAGGAGTTTTGCATTTATGGTGGGTGGAGGGGAATTCCAAAAATTAGGAAGTGGTAAAAAAAAAAGTGGAAGATTTGTAGGTCCAGATATAGACTAACATTAATCCACAGTACATATAAGAAAATACATAAAGTGCGCAAGAAAAGTAAAGGGAGAAGTTAGCTGAATATCTGTGTCGAATTGGAAGTTTGGGGGTGACCGATCATGAGCTCGGCTCTAACTGAAAGGTCCCAGTCCACCCAGAGGTGCCTGGAAACAAAGATGTGTGATCCGCTGCTGAAGAATTCAATCATGAAAATCCGGTAGTTGCAGAGTACAGCCCGCAGCGCCCCATGCACAAGAGAACAAAGCATGGCCGATCCTGCCCCACGCTGCAGCCCGTCGTTGTCGATCCACCTCCTAGAGACCCTCTTCCTCGCGTTTGCTGCCCTCGAGTTTACCGAGCGGACAGCCCTCTCCCGAGACGGGCCCCTCGGGACAGCATGTCCAAAGGGCGTGCGACCAAGGCTCACCAAGTGTGCCTTCTTCGATATTGACTCTCAGAACAACTGACGTGCAGAAATTCTTCAGTCTCCCTTATTCAATGCCCAACTTTCACATGCCTGTGGGGAAAAAGCAAACAGCGTGGCTTGGGTCCGGTGCACCTTAGTCCTCCAAGTAACACCCGTGCTTTTCAGGACTCTAACAACCGTACCGAGTGTAATTCTACTCTGACACACAAATTTACCCATGGGGTAGCTGTGACTGAAGGTGACGAGACAGCAGCGGGTTTGTTACATGTGTCTGCACGCCTATTTTGCTGTTGCTCTTTTTTAACTGATAGGTCTAAAAATTGCTTTTGGTAGGTCCACTTTTTGCTGTAGGTTGCTTTTTGTTTTTAAAGGGCAGAGTAAATGACTTGGTCTATAAAATGAAGCAGTTAGATTAAATCATTTTTATGGTTCCTCTGACCTTAAAAGTAATTAATTTTTCAAAATAGTTTCTACTTGCGCTCATGATATAAGCTCCTTCTTCCATGTTTTTCTTTTAATCATTTTATTGGGGGCTCATACAACTTTCATCACGATCAATACACACATCAATTGTATGCAGACCATATCTGCACACTTGTTGTCATCATCACTCTTGAAACATCCTCCCTTTACTTAGACCCGCAGTACCAGCTCCCCATATTTCCCATCTCTGTACTCCCTCTCCCCCACGAACCCTTAATAATTTACAAATTGTTATTACTTTTTCATATCGTACACAGTCCGATGTGTCCCTTTACCCACTTCCTTTTTTTTTAATGCTTGATACAAATGATGTATGGAATGTTATAAGCACTGTAAGAATCCTCAATAAAATCGTTGAAAAAAATACTTGATTTTAATTTTGTAAAACTTGAGAGCTGCAAGACACTGTCGTACATCACAAGTGACATGTATAATATTCTTTGGTTGGAAGTACCTAAGGAAACCATAAAATTTTCTTCTTCGCATGTAGTACACGAGTCCTAGCGGCACAGTGAATGCTTAAGGGCTCAGCAGCTAAGCACAAGATGGGCAGTTCAAACCCACCAGCTGCTCCTCAAAAGAAAGATGTGGCTGTCTGCATCTTAAAGATGTACAGGGCAGATCCACACTGATAGGGTCACTGTGGGGCTGGGATTTACCAGATATCAGACACTTGCTTGGGTCAGAATAGGACAAAGTATTTCCTGGAGACTAAAAGATGGACTACATCCTCGAAAGATTGACAGTGAAAAGAATAGCAATTAAGATTCAGGAGTTCACAAACGGGAAACACATGCTGCCACTTTTTAGCCGTGTGTACTTGGTTGAACTCAAGTTTCAAACCTCAGTCTCTTTATCTGTCAAAAGAGTGTGGAGTTGATGCACTCACAACTTAATACTGTGGAGTTGATGCTCTCACAACTACATGAGACAATGGTAATATAGCAGCCTGCAAAATAACAAGAAAGTCATTGGTGTGGAGTAGTTACAGCTCGCTGTCACTTTCTGTGTCACAAAGCAGAGATGCTCCATAGTTCCACGGTTGGAATCCTTGTGGACGCAGGTCTCCAGGCCTTTCTTCCGTAACACCCCTGAGTGCTTCAAAATTGCCCATCTTTAGGGTAGTCATGGACAATTCATTTGTACTCCAGGGACGTGGACCATTAATGACACCCCTGCCTTCAAGCTGATGCCAACTCACAGAAATCTTACCAAGGGTTCTCAGATGGAAAATTTTTGTGGGACCACTTTCATCTCTTTTTTTTAGGAGTAGCTGGTGGGTCTGAATCACTGACCTTGTAGTGGTTAGCAGTCCAACGTCGACCCAACAGCACCGCCAGGGCTCACTGATAGATACTCAATAATGCTAACTCCTTTAGCCTCTTGAATTCCTTTTGATCATGTGGTTTTGATTGCTCTCTACGAAATGAAACCAAGTATGCTAGGACAGCAAGGTTACGTCATATGGCCCTTCAAGTCACAGTCTTTGTCCCTCTAACCAAATAAGGTCCAAGTGGCCCACTCAGAGGATGGGAAAGCTTGCTAATAATGTAAATTAAGAAAAGGTTACTCTTTTTTAGGGTGGGACCCTGTTAATAAGGTATATGGAACCCTAGCAAGAAGATTGGTCAGTTGTTGTTGCTGTTTTTTTGACATCATTGCCCTCTGGTGGGAGTACGAGGCCCAGCCTTGCTCCTGGAGAGCTGCTGCTGGATTTGAACTGCCAACCCAATGGGCCGCAGTCCCACACACAACCACTACGCCACCAGGGCTCAGCCGATTGGTCAGTTTTTTAATCCCATTTGTTTATCTTCAAGCCTTTAAGATCCTTGGTGCTATATCTTTTAATAACCAGTCACCATCCACTTTCTTCACCACGTTTACTTACGCACCCATTTTATCTTTAGCAATCATTGCCGGGAAGGTGAGTATCAAAGAGTACCAGATTATTAGGACAAAAGGTTTAGGTGTTTAGGGAAACCTTGAGTAGAGGCTCAAAGTCCGTCTGCTATCTTAATACTTAACATATACATATATGTACATTGACCTCTATCCCTTTCATTACAAATTAATATATTTACATATATACATGCCTATAGTTGTACCTTGGCTTCCTTCTTCTTTCCTCTATTTCCTTTCACCTTCTTCCTGTACCACCACCATGCTCACCCTCTACCTGGCTCTCAGTAATTCCTCTTGGATTCATGATCAAACCCCACGAGGTCTCCTCACCATCCTTTTTAGATCTCTTGTTATTTCCTCATCCCCGAGTTTGTTGGCTCCCTTCTTCCCCTCCTCACCCTGTCCTCTCCCATGCCCGCCCTGGGCCACTGGTCCTATTTGCTTTCTCCCTGGGATTGTTTGTCCTGCCTATCTTACACAGACATAAGTAGAGAAAACAAAAAATGATAGAGTTCCAGGCCTATCTGCTGGCACCTGTGAGTAATTGCTAATCGAGTCTGATGAGGTGCCAAGCCCTGGCCCCCAAGTCAGAAGTCTATTTTCAGGATTCCTCAGGGACTTGGTTACTTTGTCCCCCTTGCTGCCTTGTTGCACTCCCTTCCCTTTTCACCCCAAGCAGGCAGGCCAGGACACTTTCTGCACAGTGTCCCCAGGGCTGTCCCACGTAGTATTCTGGATCAGTGAGGGAACATCACATCTTGTGGTGGGGCCGGCCCTAGCGTTCTCTCAGTGAATTAGCTGCTTCAAACAGGGCTGTCTCCTGGGGCGGGGTGGGCCATGATGAGGTCCTTTCTCTTTCCCCTCTGCGGTCTGGACAGACCCACCCCTCTCCTCAGGCTCTATATTCAGTGCTGTCCTCATTATTACATTTTTCTGGGAAGGGAGGAACATAGCTCATCTGTGGCCCAGCGTCACTGTCCTCTCCACTATTTTCACAGCTCCATGCCAGAATGTTGCTCTCGGGGCTGAGCCCGGGTGGCATAGTGGTTGAGTGCAGGACTGCAGCCCACAGGGTTGGCGGTTCAAATCCAGCAGCAGCTCTCCAGGAGCAAGGCTGGTCTTCCCACTCCCACCAGAGGGCAGTGATGCCGTCCCCAAAAAAATACCAACAGAATGTTGCTCTTACAGCTACCAAGCCATTCTTAAAGCTGTGCTTAAAGTCTCATTTATCTCTTAATCATGAAAGTTCTATCAAGGAAACCAAGAATTAAATCCTGCTAAGCTGCTTGTAACTCTTCTGCAAGCTAACAGTATGACTCAGAGCTCATTCTCAAGAACCTCATGAATCACTTGGTCTGGAGAACCCAAAATCAAAAGCTCACTGCCATCAAATCAATCCTAACGCATGGTGACCTTATAAGGCAGAGTAGAACCGCCTCTATCGGTTCTGACTGTAACTATGTATGAGCAAAAAATCTCATCTCTTTCCTGTGGAGCAAATGGTGGTTTCCAATTGCTGACTTCATTGTTCGCGGCCACTGTTCCCCACTATATTTAACGCAGCACAGTCACAGGTGAAGTATTTGAAGCAGTGTTTTCCAAAGTGGGTGATACCACATCCTGGGGTGCCGAAATGATGGAGGGGGGGGCCTTGCAAAAGCAGATACCTATCCTTTATCCCAAATTATAGGATATAGTACAAAAAATTTTAATTGTGGGGGTGGGGAGCCCGGTTTTTTTTGGAAGGGGTTCCCTCGTGAAATAAGAGGCAGTAAGCCAAATACATTAGGAAATGCATGCTTTAAAGTTTGCGCTGTTTTCTCCAAGTCAAAAACGCCGCAAGGCAGCTAGCAGATGTGCATGATTATCTTACAGAAACTGGTCACATATGATATGAGAAAAAACAATTTCTGTTACAGAAAGAATCTTTGAAAAGGATCGCCAAAGAACTTGAGTTTAAAAATAAAACATGAGCATCACACACTAGCCCGAGACAAATGAAGTGCACTGAGTACAATAATCAAAGAAGTAGTTCTAAATAAAAACATCTGAATGCTTTACCCACAAGAGAGTTTTAAAATACAAATTTCATCACCAATTATTTTGAGTGTTCAAAAAATCACAATGAAAGGAAAAGCTAAATGCAAAGACTGGTGATCTAAAACCATCTTGAACTATTATTTTAGTTCAAGAGATCTATATTAAGTGTAGGTAGATTGTATTCCTTTTCAAATTTCCTGTCTGTACATGGATGTCAAATTATAGAAGTATACTCTGTAACTATGCTGAGTAGATAAATTGCTCAAACAAGGTCATTTCTAAGAAAAATGATTAATGAAATCACATAGCAATAATGTATCCTGAAAACCAGTATTTTTAAAATGCAATATTCAATAGGCATAGACACTACAGGTTTCAAAAATAGTTCAAACCAGAGAATCAATCCAAATTTTTATGATTTCATGCAGACTGTTCTGAGCAGGACTGAGGCGGGAAGTGACAACACCTTTTGGCTCTAAATAATAGTGACATCTGTCTGCCAACAGACATTGTGCACGATTGCTCTTTTGAGGAGTTCATATCACAAGGACCACCTCAGTGATGCCTTAATATTTTCAAATACTGAACACCCCTGGACAGAACCCACAAACTGCCTTCCTTACTCACTTCCGCTCCATTGCAGAAATAAAAATGAAATTCTATCATATGCTGCAGTAACATTTTCTCCCCACAGTAAACAGTTGGCCATTTTTCACCTATAAAAAAGTCAAATTGGGCTGAACCCCGGTGGCGTAGTGGTTGAATGCTGGACTGCAGCCCACTGACTTGGCGGTTCAAATCCAGCAGCAGCTCTCCAAGAGCAAGACTGGGCCTCCCACTCCCACCAGAGGGCAGTGATGCCCCCCCAAACAAAACAAACAACAAAAAACAACCAAAAAATCAAATTGATGCAAGTGCACACTGACAGAATATTAATCTAGCCAGTTGGGTGTATCCCTTCATTTCAGAACTTGCACTCAGTATTCATCCATGGATCCTCCAGTTCTCACCTGGTACAGCTGCTCACATATGACCACGCTTCTCTGCTGCCCCATCTTCATGATCTGGCCCAACCGCTCCAAGCTTAGTTCCTACCACTCCGACCAGGACTCCCGTTCCCTCGACGGCCCCTGAACTGTTCACACTGTCCACCTCACCCAGAGCACCCTCCTTCTTCTCCGTCGTTTCCTGGTCTCACTTCCGGCATGAGGCAGTTTTCCATTATTCCTACCTACACTGATAATGCTTTTTCCTGGAATTGCTACAACTCAAGCCAGTGTTAAAGCCCTTTGATTGGAAACCTCCCCAAGTCAGACAGCATCTCTCCCTCCACCCCACTCCACCCCACCTCTCACCCCTGCCCTCCAGCCCGTTTCAACTGCTAGCAATCCTATGGGACATTTTAAGGAGTGGTGAGTCTCATCGCTCTGCTGCAGAATGGCTGGTGGTTTCGACCTGGTGACCTTGTGGTTAACAGTCCCCGGGGCAACCCACCACACCACTACCCCTCTTCACTGTTGCTACTCAGTCTTTACTCCTTTTTGCTACATAAAGGATAATAAATACTGACATAGCCCCACCACAGGTATATGTGAAATTATGCACAATTCCCAGCAAGGATACAGATTGACAAGGGTAATTTTGCTCTGATTAAAGAAACATTCTACCCTGGAACACATGGGATCACACCGACTCAGAATCAACTCCAGGACAACTGGATTTGGGAGTTTTGACTTATTTCGTTTGTCAAATCTGTGACTTCGTTCTTTGAAATATTTTTCAGACTCATCTGGTTGGCTAACAGCACCTCCCTCATTGTTTCCTCACCTCAGCTATGTTGTCCAATTACTATCTTTTCATGTCCCTCTGCATCCGCAGAAACAAAAAGAAGCCAGTCGCTCAAGCCAGAACTGGCGAACTGAGATGGCTGCGTGAGCAGGTGCATTGTCGTGGTGGCAAAACCAGTCCCCTGTCTGCCACAAATCAGACCTTTCTTTTGTACACTGTTAAGGTACTTCTTCAGAATCTCTAAATAGAAAGCTTGATGAACAGTGAGAGCTGGTGGCACGACCAGTCAACATTTTCGTCCTATCGGGATGAGGTTTGTCATCAACCAACATTGCACCTTTATTCAAATAAGAAAAGCACTCGTAGACTTGAATTTTTCCCATAATGTGGTCCTTGTAAGCTGTGTTCAACATTGCAACAGTTTCTGTGGCATTTTTCCCAAGTAGGAAACACAATTTCACAGCTGCATGCTATTCTCTTAAATCAGCAATCACAAAAAACAAAATTCAAGGGAAACCTTTTTACCAAAAAAAAAAAAATTCACTGCGAGCAGAGTGAATCTTCTCAGACAACACCACTGGGCGCACTAACCAGAGTGAGTTACTCAATGCTCCTCTAATGTGAAAAATGAATATTATGAAAGGTCCATAAATACAGTGGGGTTTTTATCCATTTTAGAAGGGGTACCCCTCGTACTATGCTCCCATAGAAGTTTTTTTAAGGAAACAAAATTAATGAGTGGGAAGAGAGGGTTTTTATTTAAGTGTGACCTTAAATATGTTCAACTTATTCTTCAGAGAAACAAAGTATTTGCAAGTGCTGGCACTTTACCGCAGTGATTATTTATGACACTGTTAAGAAATTGCTATTCTGTGTATCAATTAGCATGCCAGACAGATTGCAATCAATAAATAATTAACCAATTAGTACGTCAGCCCATGAATCAATCAATTACACATACATGCTGATTATTTCTGCTGCCACCTGATGGTGACACTCATGCACACTACGGCGAATACACTAGGTGAGTCTCTGACTGACACGCTCTGATGGACTCACACAGGGAACACAGCCAATGCTTTTTAACAGTCAGCAGGCCATTGCACTTCTGAAGCTTATGATGATTGCAGTAATTCCTATGGCAATCATCATGCAACCCTCTACCTCTTGTGTAACCGTGTGGCTAGTACTGCAATCTGAAGTAAAATTACTACATTGTGAACCTCATCGGA
The DNA here is from genome assembly GCA_004026705.1 of Nesogale talazaci. Lineage (NCBI taxonomy): Eukaryota > Metazoa > Chordata > Mammalia > Afrosoricida > Tenrecidae > Nesogale > Nesogale talazaci. The sequence continues at coordinate 10,661 of PVJH01009958.1, forward strand.
CAGCGCGGTCAGGTAGCAGCACTGGCTCCACCCAAGAGAGAGCCTGCCTATGACAATGCAAATCTTGCTCGAGATGAAAATGTTTCCACTTTTACACAGAGTCCATCGGCAACAGTTTTAATTCAAATATGTCATTTTTAACTATTACTTATTCTCCAACATTTTAATATGCCCTTAATTTCTAGTTACACAATTAGCCCATGATTTTACTTGGAAAAAAAAAACCTTCCCTCTTACTCCTTAAAATGTCATACCATTACCTACCAAATCTTGAAATATATACAGGGTCCCCAAACCAAACTAAATCCACTGAGGCCAAATTGATTTCTCCCCGTAGCAGTCTCGGAGGACAGTGGTGAAGCCCGAGAGCAGGCTTTCCAGGCTGTCAGGCTTCGCTCAAGTGGCCTGCTCCCCCATTCTCTCAGGGAGAGGCGGGTGCATTCAAGTCACCCAGCTTTCGGTTCGCCATTGAGTGCTTAAGGACTGTGCCGCTGGCTGGCTGAGGGATAAATTTATCTACAGGTCAAGAGTCTCCTGCTCTCTCGAGCCCTGGTGTCCTAAACTTCTAGGCACAGAGTGCCTATTCTTTAGTGTTTCCTAAGCAGCCACTATTTGGAAACCCTTATGAAAGAATACAGAGGCCGTTTCATTCTATCGTGCCCTGGAAACGTCCAAACATCAGCTAAACAGCCCAAAAGAATGTCCCACTCAACGGTTCCCAAGATGTCACTAATTGCTTCCATCTGTTTCCCTGCTCTGTCTTCCCCACCCCCATCTCTCCTCCAAGTCAATGCTTCTACTGAGGTTATTTTCTGCTTCATTTAAAAAAAAATCAAGAAAATTATAATTAAGAGTCATCGTGTTTGAAATTGCAGAATATTCCCCCCAAATTTGTGTGACAACCACAGCCAACCACAGTCACACTGTCGTTTGTACTCGAGACTATTTTCAAATAACATTTCAGAACATGGTATATTAACTTAATTCTTTTTAAAATCTGCTCAGTAAATTTTTAGTTGCTTAAAATACATATTTCCCCCCCAAGTCTCTAAAGAGACTCTCTTGATGGCACAGAAGTTTAAAAGTCCTGAATGCTTTTCCTGATGATAATCTTTTTTTAATTTTTTTGGGGGGGGCATCACTGCTCTCTGGTGGTGGGAGTAGGAGGCCCAGCCCCCCTGCTGGAATTGAACCTCCGTCCCAGTGGGCCGCAGTCCCGCGCACAACCACTACGCCACCGGGGCTCAGCCTTTTTTGTTTTTTTTTAAAGAGGAGCTTGTACCAAGGGCTCAAGTGGAAAATGTTGGGAAATGTATGTGGAAACATGTGTGCAAATGTGATTGATACATGTAGTAGCTGTAAGAGCCCCCAATAAAATTAGAAAAAAAAAACTTGAATGCACATTGAAAAAAAAATAACCAATTATCTTTTTACGAAAATAGTATGGAAAGAGAATACAATTGGCGCACACCTTGCTTGGTTGCAACCTTGTATATTGCTTGGCGGTTGCCCAGTCGTAGAGACTGCTGCTGTTGTGTGCCAGAGAGCCGATTTTGACTCAGGGATCTCTGTGACAGAGCAGAACTAGCCAACAGGTTTTTCAAAAATAGCTTTACTGCCATATAATTCACATAGCATACAACTTAATAATTCAAGTCTACTAAGAAATTCACCACTCTTCAGTCACAGGTCAGTACCCTAGCTGTCACTTCATTATTAGTGACTAATGAAGTTTTCTAGTTTGTTTCTTTGTAAGTATCTGAGTTTTGTTTTGTTTTGTTTAAAGAAAAAACTGTAACACCATAATGCATGCTCTTAATTGTCCTAGATCCCTAAGGTCACCTTTGGGAGCACATAGTACATTTCAAAGGTTTATCTGTGGAAATAAAATACTAACACTCACAAGGACCTCAGTAGTGCTAGAAAATTACGCTAGGGCAAAATCTCTAAAAGTTCCGTGGTTATGTGCTGGGCTGCTATCCCAAGGGTCTGACGTTCAAGACCATCAGGAGGATCTGATTCTCCTCATCAACTGGGCTAAAAGAGTCGCCTCAAATAAACTTTACACAGAAAAGGCACGATAAATGCTTACTTTTTCCCTTTTAATAACCAAAGATCCTTTTTTCAAAATAAGTATGGAAAGAGGAGAAAGATGGAGAGGGAGAGGCGGTTTCTATCCCTGTAAAGAATGACAGCCTCAGAAACTCACAGGGGCGGTTCCATCCTGTCCTATACGGCTGTTATGCATTGGCATCTATTCCATCGCAGTGAATTTGTGGTTTTTTTGTTTTGTTTTTGGCTACAAATTATATACGATATAATTCCATTGGCATGGGCAGAGATGGTGAAGGAGCAGCGCCTAAACTCCTCCAACTTCACAAGAGGGAAAGGGGAATCCAGACCAACGGCCCAGGCGGATTCCTAAGACGCAGAGGTCCATGCCTCCATCATGCAAATCTCACCAATTTTCACATCAAATGCCCCTCCCATGTCTCACGCCACTTCTCTGCTGGGTTCAATAATGTGCTGCAGTAGCTACAAGCAGTTCATCGGCGACACTCGTGATTACAGGGAAGTGACAGATTACAGTTCTGAATTAAAGTGACGCGGGAGACAGTTCTTTGATCAAGACGGCCTCTTTTCAGTTGTGCCCCTGGTGACACCACTCTCTTTTGGGGCCCAGGCTGTCAGTCCTCTTATTCCCTTGACCTCTGCCCTGCTCAGGGAAGTGTGACAAACTGCAGGATCAAGGAGGCTCCCACATCAGAAATCCCGGGTCCCAAAGACATACACGCCTCCTGCTGCTTCTTTCTTGACAGGTCCCCCTGCTGTTCAGGAGTTGGCTCTATTTTAAGCATCTCAGGATGGCAAAATTGATCGATTCCATGAGGGGTCCTCTACTTTATTTGAATGGTCCATCCCCATATGTAAGGCCAGAAGGCTCCGTAGAGGCAAGGATGGCACGATTTTGATAGAGGGCATCGTGCTGGGTAAAGTGCCGGGGCATCAAAAAAGAGAAAGGCCTTCAATTAATTGGATCGCGTCCACGGGCTGAAGCATAGGAACAATTGTGAAGATGGCCCAGAACCAGACGCTTCTGGGTCTCGCAATGGCCTGACGCTGACCTGAAGGCAGCGATCACCTACTACACCACCCCCATGGGTGCCGCGTGATGGGTTTATGGTATTGGAAAGCTGTCCGGTCTCTCTCCCAAATGTCACAACACCACACATTTGTGCAGTGCCACACTGTCCCTTGGCGGGAGCACTGCAAAGACAATAGATAGAAGAGTCTATTAAACAACTCACAGCTCTGCATATAACATTCTTGAGAGGACAGCATTTCAAGGCTGGAGAACTGAATTGTGGTTGTCAGGAGTAAAAGACAGCAGGATGAGGTGGCATAGAGGAAAGGAAGGGAGTGGGTTTGCTTTTAAAATGTCTACTCAAGGGGCTTTTAAAATGTCTACTCAAGGGGCTGAGCCCCGGTGACGTAGTGGTTGTGCGCGGGACTGCAGTCCACTGGGACGGAGGTTTGGTTCCAGCAGTGGGACTGGGCCTCCTACTTCCACACCGGAGAGCAGTGATGCCCCCCCCCTCAAAAAAAAAAAAGAAGAAAAAAGTCTACTCAAGGCCATGAAAATGTTCCGTATCTTCTCTGATTCTAGTATTAGCATCTTAGTGAAATCACGCTATTGTTTTGTAAGAGGTCATTGGGGAAACTGAGTGAGGGGGAGATGGGTCTCTGATTTATATTGCATTAATTGCATGTGAATCCATAATTATTTCAAAATAAAAGCCAAAACCTCTCTGTATACTGCTTCACAATGCTCTGGACCTTCCAGGGCTGAGGAACAAGCTTAATGTTAAACTGGCAACATAGACTTCCTCTTGGAGTAATCACACTGGTGGAAAAACACACAAAATAGGCTGATCCTATCTAAAGTTAGAAGTATCTGGGAGATCACCAAATCCAATGATTCACTCACTGGCACTGAGTCAATGCCTCATAGAGGTCCTGAAAGGACAGGGGAGAATTGCCCCTGTGCGTTTCTGAGACACTAATTCTTTATGGGAGTAGAACCCCCATCTTTCTGGCTTAAAAAAAAACCAAAAAACAGGTTCTACATAAAGCAGATGCTTCCTGTACCTTACTTCCTGACATGTGAAAACATTGTGCAACATTGACGTGTGTTTCTATAGAAGAACCCACTTAAGTAAATGAGAAACAAGAAGCTATCAATATGGGCAAAAAATGCTTACTATGTTCAATATAAATCACAGAGCATAAGGAGAATATGCTTTATTTTAAATATGGCATATAACATATAGATAGAAAACATTTATAATATCAAAAATATCTACCATATATACTCAAGTATAAGCCAACCCAAAAATCAGCCGAGGGACCTAATTTTACCACAAAAACTGCATTCAAAATGTGCTGAAAGGGGGCCAGGGAGGGAGGACCCAGCCCCCGCTAAAATGTGCTGAAAATCTCGGCTTATAGAGGAGTATATACAGTACTTGTAAAAGACCCATGTAGCTCATCATCCAAGCCAGGAAATAGAACGGCATTACTTTCTAGGTTCCCATGACCCTCTCTCCATGTGAAACATCAAGCCTCTTTCCCAGAGGTGCCACTAACCTGACCTCTGTAATGATTTCCATAATTTTCTTCATCTTTTTACAGTATTAACAGGCATCTCTAAGACAATATCTGCATGTTTCTAAACAGAACCCATCTATGTATCTGCAGTTTATTTCTTATTTCTAAGATCAATCATTCATTTTTAATTAGATTATTAGTCTAATTTATAACTGATTATTTTTGATTCTCTAAATTTTAACTATATAGTAGGGTAATTAGGAGCAAGACAGAACTTTGTGTGTGTGTGTGTGTGTGTGTGTGTGTGTGTGTGGCATCACTGCCCTGGTGGGAGTAGGAAGCCCAGTCTTGCTCTTGGAGAGCTGCTGCTGGATTTGAACCGCAATTTGGGCTGATTTGGGCTGCAGTCAGTCCCGCACACAACCACTATGCCCCCAGGGCTCGGCCTCAGATAGAACTTCTTTAAAATGTACATCTGGATATGCGTGTGCACAAGTGTCTCCTGGGAATCTAACTTGGCAGTGACATGACTTATCTTTCACTTTACTACAATCTTTTTGTCCAGGTGCTACAACAATGTACATTCCCAACAACAGTGGACAAGAACTACAGTTCCTCCAAAACCTTATCAAAAATTGCTGTTAACAAACTTTTTGAGGAGATTTGTAATACAATTTATCCTTCCCTGATTTCAAATGAGCTACAACTTTGAAAAAGAATTTCCTCTTTTTAAATCCTTGGCTTAAAAAGGAGTCTGTTATATGTATCAACTGCCTTTATCATGACTGAGGACTTGACTCTACATAGGGCAAGGCTGTCAATACAAGGTGATACCATCAACAAGCGGAGAAGCGTTAGCTGATCAAAGTGAAGTCTCTCTCCTTCTTTTCCATGGGATGTAGCAAAATGTCTGAAAAGTATTTGTAGAGTAACTGACAATATGTAACGATAGCTTCCATTTTAAATACTTCAAAATGTTACAGTCACTTTACTTTTTATTTATTTTTAAATAATTTTATCGGGAGCTCACACTACTCTTATCACAAGCCATCCATCCATCCATTATGTTGAGGACATTTGTACATTTGTTCCCATCATCATTCTCAACACATTTGATTTCTACTTGAGTCCTTAGTATCAGCTCATTTTTCCCCTCCCTCCCCACCTCCCCTTCCTCATGAACCCTTGATGATTTATAAATTATTATTATTCTGTCATGTCTTACACTGTCCGATGTCTCCTTTCACCCACTTTTCTGTTGTCCATACCCCAGGTAGGGGGTTATATGTGGATCCTTGTAATCAGTTCCGCCTTTCAACCCTACCTTCCCTTCACCCTCCCAGTATGGCCACTCTCACCACTGGTCCTGAGGGGTTCATCTGTCCTCGATTTCCTGTGCTTCCAGTTCCTATCTATACCAGTGTACATCCGCTGGTCTAGCCAGATTTGTAAGGTAGAAATGGGATCAAGATACTGGGGGGGAGGAAGCATTTAAGAACTAGAGGAAAGTTGTATGTGTCATCATTGTTACACTGCACCCTGACTGGCTCTTCTCCTCCCCGTGATTCTTCTGTTAGAGGATATCTAATTGCCCATAGATGGGCTTTGGGTTCCCACTAGGCAACCCCCCTCATTCACAGTGACAATGATGTTCTGTTGTTTGATACCTGATCCCTTCGACACCTCATGACCACACAGGCTGGTATACTTCTTCCATGTGGGCTTTGTTGCTTCTCTGCTAGATGGCTGCTTGTTTACCTGAAGCCTTTAAGACCCCAGACACTGTATCTCTTGATAGCGGGGCACCATCAACTTTCTTCACTAAATTTGCTCATGCACACATTTGTCTTCAGCGATCATGTCAAGAAGATGAGTATCATGGAATGCCAGTTTAATAGACCTAAGTGTTTTTGCATTCAGGGAGTACTTACAGTAGCTTTATTTGAAAATTTATCTCTACTATTATTCTTTCCTCTTCAAGCAAAAGTGCTTATATCAAATTCAGGCTTATGCATGCAACAAACAATGTTTCTGAATCCTTTACAGTCTAGAAAACAAAACTCACAATATGTCAAAAATGCCTAGTACCCACAACTAAAATCAATTTTAGCAAGCCTGGAGGTTTTTTACTCACTTAATAAATGCTGGTGGCATGTCTCTCTTCAAAATCTGGTCCTCAGTAGTTTGGACAGTCTCTTTTCCAACCTGGGGAAAGGATTCACAGTTAAAATCTATAGTCTCAGGTTGAAGAACTATTAAACATATCTAAAGCATACTTCACATATAATTTGCAGCTGGAATTTCCTGAATATAAAAAAAATTATTAAGATTGTACCTATGTGCTTTCATAATAAATGTGTATAATAATATAGAGTATAAACATAATGCTATAATATACCTTTTCCAGAGAAATTAATTTGTAGACATCACTAGTACAGTGGAAAAAGAGAGAAAAATTTATCACTTAGCATATAAATATGAGAGTGTATGTTAAGAGGAATGCTGCTACCTCCTTGAAAGGGTATTTAATAAAGGGTATTTGAATCAAGTGGCTGTTGTTGTTTGGGGCCATCTAGACAATTCCGATGTACAGCAACTCTACAGGCCAACGTAACCCTGTGCGGTTTTTCTAGGCTGTAAACATAAATCTCCAGGGGCGAAGGTCCCCAGGTCTTTTCTCCATGGAGCGAAAGGCGAGGTCTAAGCACAGACCTTTCAGTAACAGTCCAGCAAGTAATCACTGCACCACCTTTATGTCAAATCAGAGAGGCTAAATTGTCCGTATAAGTGTTAACAGATTGGAAAAATATTTGAAGCAATTATGATTTTTTTTTTTGTGGGCATCACTGCCCTGGTGGGAGCAGGAGGCCCAGCCTTGCTCCTGGAGAGCTGGTGCTGGATATGAACGGCCAACCCTGTGGGTCGCAGTCCTGCACACAACTACTATGCCACCGGGGTGCAGCCCATAATTATGATTTTGAAACTAGAACTTAAACTTATGAAACTATGCAACTAGTTATCAAACATTTTTTCAACTAACACTATGTAGTATTTCACTAATTACAAAGCAACCAAGAACTCAGCCCTATGAGAAAAGGCTTATTACATTTAATTTTTAAAATAGAAACTAAAAAATACTACATTAATGACAACAAAACAAAACAAGAAATCCATACATATAGGGCAAAGCTGTGAAAAAAAATTTAATGTTAACAGTGGCTGTATTAATATTTGGAAGGTTTTCTGTGAATCTGTATTTCCTATTTAGTTTTCTGGAATGTAGATATATAAGCTTTATAACTTACAACAATTAAAATGTTACTAGCTTGTTGTTGGCCATCATTGGGTCCACTCTAACCCATGGCGATCTCATGGGTGCGGAACAGAACTGATTCACAGGGTCTCTGTGCTTCCAAGTGGATGCAGATGGCCAGACCTGTCTTTTGAGGGACCTCTGAGTAGGTCCAAGGCTCCATCCAGCCTTTAAGGACGTTGCAAGACCTTAATCACATATGCCAGCCAGGGAAGTCTTTACTATAGGTGCAATTATTATGTAGGTGCAATTATTTTCTATGTATTTTCTGTCACTTTCTTCAAAACTAGTCCTCTGTTGGATTTAGATGCCAATTTTCCCTTCCCTGTATCAAGTATTATACATAGAAGTAAACACTGATAGAGTGGATGGTGAAATCCACCCATTTTATCAATACAAAGCTGGGAAGACTATTAAATCGTTAATACAGCTAAATTTTCATGCAGAAATCAACATTTAAACACTCAAAATGGAAAATATTTCAAGTCTGTTACTTAATTAGCTCATATTTTATATAGTTTTTGACAAAGTAAGAAAATCCCTAACTGTACAATGAATCCGTTAAAGAGAACATCACAATAAACTATTCTGAGGGAACACATGTCATGTATAACTTAATGAATACAAATTTTCCTCTCCAACTAATAGCTCAGAAAAAGCAACACGCATATACCACTCCGTAAGAGCCAGTGCTTTAGTAGACAATAGACTGTCTGTATCATAACAGAAGCCTTTCAAAGCAGCAGCTGGTTCCCTAAAAGTTCTCGGATCAGAACATGACAGAATATTTCCAGATGTATTGTTCACTGTACTTTCCAACTGAAACCAACCATTCAAAAAGCTATGAGCCAAGGAATTTAAGAAGTAAAAGATGGAGTTCAGCCTCAAAGTCGGGGTTCATTCTAAGTATAAAGAACCTAGAGGACATTGTGATGTGTGGAGATTCACCTTTATACTTATATATGCACATATACATACATATACACACCTATTACGTATAAAGGAGTCTTTCAGAAGTTCATGGAAAGAGGAGCTAAAAGATAATAAAAATTTCACCAACGTTAAGCCCCTCTCAGAAGGAAGAGTTCCTCTGAGAACTTTTTTTTTTTGAGAACTTCTGTAAAAAGCATACAATGTTAATAAACATTTATTGTGATGAGAGTTTTTCCTGCCCTCTCATCTCCCCCCACCACGAGTACCACCAAGAGGAGCCCAGACTTTTTGATGCTCCCTCAGATGTGTGCATACATCTATGAATGATGTCCTCCTCATGCCACTCGTGTTCTCAGGGAGCAAGCAAACAGTCCTCTTTCAGGCCCCTGGAAGGGCTCACAGGGATTAGGGAGCTGTGGGGAACAAGGTTGGTGAAGAGAAACAGAACCGAAAAGCAAACGGCAGAAAGGGGAGCGAAAAGTCCAGCGGAAACAGAAGAGCGACGGGAAGAACAAAAGAAAGGGAAAGAAAGGCAGGCACACCAGGGCTGTTGTGGGGTGGGGATGGGGACATGCATCTTCCTCGTTGCACCTAAAGAATTTAAACATCTTCCAGTGGAATGTGTGAGTGTACCCCACAGTTCCGTTTTGCAGAAGCGGAGGCCCAGACCAGGCCCAGAGGCTGAAAACCCGGGAGCTACCACCTGCCAGCAGGGCAAGGCAGCTGTGTTAACTGAACAACTCTATCCTGAACATTTCTCACCTAAGATATAACCCAGCGCCTTCCTTAGTAACACCCATCATGGTGACAATAAATAAATAAACGTTTATTGTGCAAATTATATGTCCTAGGTACTGTTCTAGGAACTGGGATAGAACAATTAATAAAAATAAGTTTCGCGATCTCATGGAATTTATATTCCAGTATGGACAGACAGAGAGGTAACAACAAATGAGGTAATTTCAGATAATGATACCGACCTGCGATGCTCCAAGACTGTGGCATGGGAGGAGGGATATCTACTTTGGTTAAGGAAGGTGTCCTTGAAGAGGCAACCTTGACTGTGAAAGAAAACTACTCACAGAAGAGCTAGGAAAGACCAATGTAGGCAGATACAATGTAGGCAGATACAATGTAGCAATACAAAGACCCTGAGGCAGGAAACCCTGGGGTGTACTCAAGGAAGGAAAGAACAGCTTGGCTGATGCCTAGGGAATGAGGGAAGTGTGGTGTGGTGATGAAGTTAGGTACGGAAGGCCAGGGACAGGTCACTGAGAACTTTGTGGCCAGGCCAAACTCGACAACAGTTACCACAAAAGTGTAAAACAGACAATAGTATTTTTTTCTCTTTTTTTCCCCAATAATTTTATTGGGGGCTCTTACAGCTCTTCTAACATTACATACATCATTTGTATCAAGCATATTTATACACATATTGTCATCTTCATTTCCAAATATTTTCTACTTGTGCCCTTGACATAAGCTCCTCTTCCCCCCCCCCTTTTTTTTATAAATCATTTTATTGGGGACTCATACAACTCCCATCATGATCAATACATACATCAATTGTATGCAGACCATATTGGCACACTTGTTGTCAGAAAGGATTTCTTTTTTTTTTAAGGATTCCATTTTTAAAAGGTCACTTTGACTGCTAATTGAAGAACAGTTTATAGGGGATAATAAGGGAGGCAGGGTAATTTACTGTTGACAGTCACTAAAACTGATTTCTTTATCCTAAGATGTATTCATCCTTATAATGATAATAGTACAAATTGCTCTGATTCTCAGGCTAGAATTACGGTAGATTAGGTACAATTAGAATTAGATTAGGTTATATACCTAATTAGAGTGTATACCACATAAATTGCAATTATTTAGAAAACATGCCATTTTCACTTGGAAAACTGATTTGGGGCAGTGTTGTCCAGCAGAACTTTTTGGCAGAGTCTAAGTGTTCTATTTAATCTGTAAAGATACAAGACACAGGTGGCTACTATGCCCCTAAAACATAGCTAGTGGGAGAGAGGGGACCAGGGAGGGAGGACGGAAAATGAGGAGTTAATACCAAGCAAATGCTTTGAGAATGACGAGGACAACAAATGTACAAATGTGCTTGATAGACAATGAATGGATGTATGGATTGCGATAAGAGTTGTATAAGCCCCCAATAAAATGATCTTTTTACAGTAGCTAGTATAAGTCAGAAGCTGAATTTTTACTTTTATTTCTTTTTAACATTAAATTTCCACATATGGCTAGTGATTAGCATCTTAGGTAACAAAGGACTATAAGGAACTTGTGGTTCAGAAATGATCTAGGCTTTATATTTTTCTTCAAATAACTTTACTGATATATGATTCACATAACATACATTCAACAGTTCAACCATGTTAAAAAGATTTGTGCAAGGCTGAGCCACGGTGACATAGTGGTTGTGCATGGGACTGCGGTCCACTGGGATGGAGGTTCAATTCCAGCTCCACAGGAGCAAAGGCTGGGCCTTCTACTCCCACCACCAGAGGGCAGTGATGCCTTAAAAATTAAAAAAATAAATATAAATAAATAAATAAAAAGATTTGTGCAATCATCACCACAATCCATTGTAGAACATTTGCTTCTTTCTTGTACTTATTTTTATTAGCTCCAACTTTTATCCCCACCCAACTTCTCTTCCCATAACCCTAAGAGAAATAGTTACTATCTCTATAGATTTACTTCTCCTGGATTTCATATACAGAAAATCACAGAAGACATAAATCAAAACAGCAACAATAATTACAACCTAAAAGAGAAGCAGGCTACTGGGGCTTTTCTTCTGAGGTCTCATGGAGTGGGCTTGAACCACAAGCCTTGAATTAGTAAGGGTAAGTCATGTGTGGCCCTCGAGAGACCTTTGTGTGATGCACACATGTGGAATTCTTTCATAGCTTTGTCCCGTGTATTTATGATTGACAAGAAGAATGAAGAGAGGCATAGTTCTAGCAGGTGCTCCGTCACACAATATTTCCCTGTTAGTACAGCAAGTATACACTTCACAGAAAGACGACAGACAGTCTTCAAATTATGACGGGGTCCCATTCCAACCACTCCAGTTCTGGTGTACATTGAAATCTCTCGGGGTTTGTTTATTTGTTTGTTTGGTTTCGGTTTTTATCATCATTGTCTTTTATCACTAGCATCTTTTTTTTCTTAAGCTTTTTTTTTAATCCACTAGTATCTTTATCAACCTGGTTTTTGTCATTGAGAGCTTGAAACATACGTGCAGTTCATGTATGTATGTATTAAAACATGTCTCTAAGTTTATAGTAATGTTTCAGACTCCAGACTCTTCTAATCCATAACTCTAAACCAAAACCAAATCCATTGCCATCAAGTCAATGTGCACTCGTCACAAGCCTGCAGGACAGGGAAGAATCACCTCTGTGAGTTTCTGAGACTTTCTACAGATACAGAAAGCCCTGTCGTTCTGACTGGCAGTTGCTGGGAGTTTTGAACTGCAGTCCCACGCTAAAAGCTATGCTCCCAAAGTGCCTGAACCCTTGTTCACGCACCTGCAAATCAAGCCTTCAAGTAGACCTTTACGTTGTGGTCTCTTCCCAGAAAAGAAGGGAGTGGGCCTGCCAAGACAGGAGCAGTGGCCAGGTGAAGAGAGGGATCAGTTTAAGTAAGCATCAAGAGCGGGCTCTGGACGTGTTTGAATTAAGAGGTTGACGGGCTGAGAAAGAGGTTGGTGTGGCTCAGCAAAGGAAACAAGGCCAGAAGGGAAAGTTCAAACCCGCCTGGGAAGTGCGGTGTTTGCCAAATGAAGGCAAAGAAGATTGTGTAACTTGATCTGCCCATTGATTCAAAGGTTGTCACCCTCTGTTCTAGACTTTTCCTATTCAGCACTCTATCACTGAAGTGTCAAGTCAGAAACTGACAAAGCCAGTTTCTAAAGCTGTACAGGAATAGAAAGGCATCTTCTAGTTGTGAAAACTGACCGAGCTTGTCTGGGGCAGCGGACAAAGCTTCACGTTTTGAAGCCATCAATCAGGGAATGAATGCACTTTCCTTCTCTCTCCCCATACCACAAAGCAGAAGCAGTTCCTGCTAACGCCCAGAAAAATACAGCAGAGCAAATGATTAAGAAAGGGATTCATTCACAAAATGCTCTTTGCTAACCAGAAGGAATCTTCGTGACTATGAGTAAACATTTTTTGGGGGGGATATGAAGAATCAAACAATTCCCGATACAGCCTATAGTTGTTTTTTTTTTTTAAGCAGGCCAGAAATAATCCTTAAAACATGCTCTATAACCTGTACAACACCAGGACTTGAACTACTTGTTTGATAATTAAGCCGTATGTTAAGAACACATGTATATGCCCTGACTAAATAAGTCATTTAATCCCTCAGGTATTTCTTCTCTTTCTAATGTCTCCTCCCTTGTCGATCTACCATGAGTTCACCAAAATCCCGTTCAGCCTTTCTGATAAAGAAAAGTCTCAGGAATATTTTCTCTGCAAATTCCGATATGAGATTCAACTAACTGAGAGGACTGATTTTTATAATTTTTATAATCTTAATATAAATCTTATTTTTCTGTTAAAAAAACAAAGACCTATAAATTACAGGCTGAAAGCTTTTAAAAACAAGAGGTTAAAAACAAGAGGTAAAAACAAGCAGGTCGCAGTTGTAGTCTTAAATTCTACATAGTTTTTGCAGTCAGCTTTCAGAAACAATTCTTTTGGAGAAATGTACCTTTATAGTAAATACATTTTATTGTTTCTAGTCTTTCCTCCAGCAATGTTGCGCTAATCTCAGGCTCATTGATTCTCTTCACTGCAAAAATTATTTCACTTTTCTTTCTTCTTCAAGAGAATTGTGTTTAACTTTTGAAGCCTGAATCTATACAACTCAACAGACAGGAGTGCCAACTATGTGTCTGCTGAGTTGTGGAAAGGGAACAAGATAAGAAATAAAACATTCTTAGACATATAAACTGGGGGGGGGGCGGGAAATGGTAGTGAGTGATTAAGAAGCCTGGGGATTTGGCAGGAAGCCTTGTTTCTTTTGAGAGCTCTTACTTTGTTCAGCAGCTAATTTAAATATCTTTTGTTCAATATTTGACTTTAGTTCAAAATTGCGTGTGAGGGATCGTTTGTCTTTTGCTGTTGTTCTTATTTCTCCTTTCATCACAACCTACACTCCATTTGCTTCAGAAATGTAGAGATTTGGTGTCTTTCCAGGAAAAAAAAAAAAAGCTTGACTGGGTGAAGTCACTACCCACACTACAAAAGATGCTAATGTAAGTGTTTCCCTAAGCTATCCATGTGTAAAAAAACTGTAAGATAGAACACAACAGGGGCTTAGTGTTCGTGTTGGTGATTTGTTTTACCAAAGTGGTAGCATATCACAATTAGAATATGGTGAAACGATCCTATGTAGACAACACGACACATAGGATAAAATTGTGAACCAACTTTCATAGTGGGAAGCCCAGAAAAGCACTAAGAAGCCCACACGATTGTGACCAACCGATTGTTAACAAACAAGATAAAAAAATGTAGTTTGGCATGGTGACCGCGGCTGTCGGAGCTGGAGAGGGCGCTGGGCAGAGCAGCCGCGGAGGGTCAATGCTGGCTGCCAGTGGAGGCCAAGTCCGAGGTCACTAAGCAGTTTCTCAAACGAGTAGGTCTCTAACCTAACTGGCAGCTTGTTGATGTCTATGGGATGGACCCCGAGCGGCTCAGCATGCGCCCGAGGCCAGTGTGTGCCGTCTTACTTCTCTCCCTGATCACTGCAAAATATGAAATATTCAAAACAGAAAAGGAGGAAAAAAATCAAATCTCGGGGACAGGATATTACATCCTCAGTGTATTTCATGACGCACACGATCAGGAATGCCTGCGGGACCATCGGGCCGACCCACGCCATCGCCAACGACCGGGACGTGATGCACTTCGTGTCGGGATCAACCTTGAAGACATTCCTGGAGGAGTCTGCCTCAATGTCCGCTGAGGAAAGTGCCGGATACCTGAAGATGCCACTGAAGATGCCACTCAAGCCCCTCACGAGACCAGTGCGCTTGAAGGTCAGACTGAGGCCCCGAGTGTAGATGAAAAAGCAGATCTTCATTTCGTTGCATTAGCTCATGTACATGGGCACCTCTATGAATTAGGATGCCGTACAAGTTTGCAAGGAGTTTATGGAATGTGACCCTGATGAATTAAGATTTAAAGCAATAGATCTTCCTGCAGTATAGCTTGTTAGCAATGCAAACACCAAATACTGTATTATTTGCATCAAAAACTGATGCTGCCAAGCACAACTCAAAATTTGGATATTTTCGTTAACCTGACTAAAACCTTGTGTGAATTAAAAAAAAAATGAATGTAGTTTGGCCTAAGTCTTGAGCCAATTAATCCATAGTAATAAACACTGCTCACTTCAATGTACAGCTGGTCGAGAACCATGTCTGAGACATAGAAGAACAATGCAACTCACCAT
The DNA here is from genome assembly GCA_004026705.1 of Nesogale talazaci. Lineage (NCBI taxonomy): Eukaryota > Metazoa > Chordata > Mammalia > Afrosoricida > Tenrecidae > Nesogale > Nesogale talazaci. Next base: position 26,007 of record PVJH01009958.1, read on the forward strand.
CAGCAACAGGTTCACGTTGTTTTCCTGCAGTGGTGATTGCCCTTCCATTCCCTCCCTGCTATCCTTTGTGTTATTTATGAATGACCCAATCAGTCAGGTTAAACAGCCATATGCCCAGGAAAATTGGAGCGAGTCTCTCACTCACTCACTCATGTAATCAAGCACTTCATGAGCAATCCCTCTATGGCAGGGTCTTTGTACATCCAAGTCTGTCAAACTCAAACTCACTGCCTTCACATAGACGCCAACTTACAGCAGCGTCGCTCATGAACAGAGCAGTTTCTGAGGCAGAAAACCACATGTTGGCTAGTGGATTTGAACTGCTTTCCTTACAGTTGCAGCCTGCGTAACCCACAGCACCACAAAGGTGTGTCATGAAGGTTACCAACATCAGCGAGACATAGAAAAGGCTTAAACAAGCGCATAAACAAAGCATTGAAACAGGTGAACGCAGGCGCTGACGGTTGTGGCTCTACTTCAGCTGTGTCAGGGAAGCTACTGGGAGGATAAAAGACTGTTTGGGATGTGCAGAACAGGTCTTAGGGTAGAAAAGAAAGCTTGCCCATTAGTAGGTCGGCTTATGTCTATGACAGCACAGCCAGCTCAGGGAGCACAGGTCCGTATGTCTGCAGAACAAAATGTTGGCTGGAGGGGAGGCGAGGCAAGGATAGGCAGCTGGAGAGCACACAGGGCTCATCCTACCCTGGGGCCCTGCATGTCTAATGCCTACTGCAACCTGCAGAAGCAATAATTCTAAGCAGAAGACATTTTGGCTTTGCATTTCAAAACGATAAATTCAGCAGCAATGGAAAGAATGGGCCAGAGGAAAGAAAAGTAGGCAGACAAGTCTACTGATTGGTTTAATTATTAAATAAAAAGGTCTTTCTGGGGCTGAGCCCCGGTGGTGTAGTGGTTGAGTGCGGGACTGCGGCCCACAGGACTGGCGGTTCAAATCCAGCAGCAGCTCTCCAGGAGCAAGGCTGGGCCTCCCACGGCCACGAGAGGGCAGTGATGCTCCCCCCAAAAAAGGTATTTCTCTGACATACCTCAGGTGGGGGATTGACAATGCTATACTTTGTTTATATATGGGTTTTTACTTCCATGCGTGTAGCTTTCTTTCCTCTGTGTGTGTGTGTGTGTGTTTTGTTTCTGGTTGGTTTATGGCTGCTATTGATGCAGTTGGCCTTATAGGGTTTTAATTTTGTCATATTACAACCACAAAGTAAACCTGAGACTTGCAATCCCCATGAACAAACAGATGAAGTCTGGACTCTGACTTAGCTGTAGCCCCAATTCAAGAACAATTTAGTTTTAATCACGTGGTCCCTCTCAATATTCACCTTCATAAAATGATCACTGAAGATATGGGTGCTACAGCAAAGTGTGGTAAAGATATGGGTAGCGTCCGGCCATCGATCGGAATCATGTCTGTGTTTTAAAGGCTTACATTCAAACGAGTAGCCATTTAAGCGAGAAGTCATCTAAATCCACATGGAAGAAGCACACCAGCTTTTTTTTTTTTTTTTTTTTTTGCAGCGGCGGGCATCACTGCCCTCTGGTGGTCATGGGAGCTACCCAGCCTTGCTCCTGGAGAGCTGCTGCTGGATTTGAACCGCCAAGCCCGTCGGCCGCAATCCCACACTCAACCACTATGCCACCGGGCTCAGCCCCAAAGCACACCAGCTTTTAGGATCCAAAGATGACAATTACAAAATTTGAACACGGGGAAGGTAAAATATCAGAGCTAAAATTATGAACACCAATTTGCAGAAGGCTCTAGAGGGCAGTGGGAGGCCCAAACCCATCTGCAGAGTATCTAGGCAGACTGAGCAGCTGGCAGACCCCCTATAGTCACAGGCAAGAATCTTACTATCAGGTAAAGATCACGGTAATCTTGACTTTGTTGGGTCGAAAGTGACACTAGGCAGATGACCTCCCTATGGACACGCCCTACATTTGTTCTGGTGCAAGTATCTCTTACTTGTTCCATGATAGAAATTTCTTCCCTGGCTTTTTGAATGGTGATGGGGAGTCTCTTCTTTCCTACTCATTATTTGTATTTCTGTCTTTATATTAGTATTATTTTATCCTTACCACCTTATTTCAATTTTGTTTTTTATTGTTTCTGTTATTTTTCCCAGTTTGTGAAGCACAGGAGGGGGAGACGCACAGTGATAAGTGATACAGGATTGACAGGGAATGTAGGGGTGGGGGATGGGCGATAGGGAGGAAAAGGAGAGTTCAAGAGTAAGCAATGAAGACAGGCTGAGGGAGGGAGCACTTGAGCTGACTGTAATTGCACACCTCATTTTAAAGGTGATTAATCATGGGGGAATAAGGAATTGATACGAAGGGTTCAAGCAGAAAGAAAATGTTGGGGAATGATGATGACAACAATGTACAATGTGCTTGACACAGTGGACGGATGGATTATGGATGGATTGTGACAAGAGTTGTTCGAGCCCTCAATAAAATAATTTTTTTAAGTTGCTTTCTCCAAGAGAGTTGCAGAATTTGAATTTGAACTCCATTTTAATTCCATTTTCAGGTTCACTTCCTTTTATTAAGGCATTTGTTAAGTGATAAATAATATGGGGTGGGGTGTATGTGCATGCATTTTAAAAGTTTGTATAAATGTAGTAATAAATAATGAAAACTTCCCATGAACTTTTTGAGGCCCGCTCACATTCCTACACTCATTTAAAATATATCCAATCCTACTTTTTGTTTGTTTGTTTGTTTGTTTGGGCATCACTGCCTCTGGTGGTCGTGGGCGCTACCCAGTGCTGCTCCTGAGAGCTGCCGCTGGATTTGAACCACCAAGCCCACGGGCCACAGTCCCACACCCTATCCAATCCTACTTGAGAGTGATCTCCACTTTGCTTTCAAACATACATAAACCTACCTTAGCAGAAAGGTCTCCCAACTCCTACCCTTTGGTATTGACTAAACCAAGAAAAACAAGCGATAATTAGCAGAAATTAAAGGACTGTTTTGTGTTTCTCTGTTTTGCTTTGTTAACATTATGATTCACAATCTCCTCCAGTTTTCAAGTTGTCTTAGGTGCTAAAAAGGGTACTTAAATGGGAACTCAGTAAATCTGATAGGGGGATAAACGATCACTGGATGATTTTAAAGTAATCCGAAGAAGATGTTTCAAGTGAAGAGCAAATTCCTTAGAAATAGGATCTATTCAGGAGCCGTGGTGTATAATGGTTATGAGGTGGGCTGCTAACAAAAAGGCCAGGAGTTCAAAACCACCTTGGGAGAAAAACAAAGCTTCCCGCTCTTGTACAGGACAGCACAACTCAGAACCACTCCACCCCCAAAGGGGCAGTTCTCCCCTATGCTATAAGGTCATTAAGTCTGAATCTACTGGATGGCGGTAAATTCGCATTTTTGTGGGTCTATTCACAAGTCTGGTTTTTTTCCCTCACAGACATGGCACATAATAAATGCTCTAGAAAATAAATACTTTAAGAAAACCAAAAAAAGAGAAAAGAAAATAAATACTAACTGCAGTAAATAAAGTGATAAAGGCAGACAATTAGTAAATAAATTAACATTTAATTCCACCATTTAACCAGGCAGAATCTCTTTCATATCTGCCCACATACACTTTACCTCCTCCATTCTTTCTAATTACTGCATAATTAAGTCAAGAAAACTTTAGTTCTTTTACTTTCCTTCCCTCTTCAATACATGTATAATATATCTATAAGCTATAAATATTCCATGATTCTATGAAGGTGACTAGCTGGGCTTTAATAGGCTATTAAAATAAAAGCATACTTTTATTTAATTTTTTTTTTTTTTTTAGGCATCACTGCCCTCAGGTGGTGGGAGTAGGAGGCCCAGCCTTTGCTCCTGTGAGCTGGAATTGAACCTCCATCCCAGTGGGCCGCAGTCCCACGCACAACCACTACGCCACCGGGGCTCAGCCCACACTTTTATTTTTTTATCTATTTTTTTTCTGCATCACTGCCCTGATGGGAGTAGGAAGCCCAGCCTTGCTCCTGGAGAGCTGCTGCTGGATTTGAACCGCCAAGCCTGTGGGCCGCAGTCCCGCACACAACCCCTGCGCCAACGGGGCTCAGCAAAAGCATATTTTTAAAACAAAGAAGAAAAGCTAACTATTGCTAAGGGGAATTTCTAACTATTGCTAAGGTAGAAACCACCAGCTGCCCTATCAGTCTCAGACAAGAGTAGAAGGGTGAAAAGGTATAATTAGCATACATGTTTGATCTGGATGCCACCAAGTGCTACCAAATGCAAATGTTACTGTGTCTAAGGCTTTCAAATAACCCCAGACGCCCCACCAGAATCCCAAATTTCTACCATCTTTCTCCCTGCCCTCTAAACCTAGTCTAGCCAACTTGCTCTTCTCAAAAGTACTATCACGCCACAGGATTTAAAATGTCCTTCCATATTTTTCTACTTTAATAACTAGAGCTACGAAAGAACTTGCAAATAGTTTCAACAAAGGTGCATTATTCTCATTACATTTGTAGCTTTTGCAGAAAAGCCTAAGCATGTAACTAGCATTTATAAAACTGTGCCGATGGGGGAAAAAAACGACTTGAAGCAACCAAGTTCTGAAATACCACACATCTCAGGAGGCTGGGTGGGGCGGTGTGGAAAATTGTGTCCTAATTCTAGTTGGTAACAGGGAGCAGTGGCAAAGTATTGGAGTTGTAGAATGAGGAGGCAATCCCAATCTCACCTCATACGTCCATTTCAAGCTCTGTGCTTCGGGGCAAGTAATTTAATCTCTTTCAACTTCAGTCTTATTGTTGGTAAGAGGGTAAAAGCAAAGTCTCCCTCCCGGCTAGATGACATACTATAAATCACCTGGAGCGGAGTTTGGCAGGTGCTAAAGAAACAGTCCTTTCATCTTTCTCTCAGCTATGCATTAAAAGATTTCTTTACTTAATTTAAAAAATGAGTGCATGCTGTAAGTTAGGAATTGTTTACTACCTCACTCTGCCCTTATAACAAATCCATGAGGCAGACACTATTTTACAGATGAGGAACAAACACACAAAATCTTAATTGATTTGCCTGGGATCACACAGGTGGTGAGTGGTGTAGACCAGGGGTGCTCGTACTTTTCCGCAAGGGAGCTACTTATAAAACAAGCCAAAATGATCTACCAACTACAGAAATGTTAAGCATACAATTATTTTATTCATTACATTTATTCATAAATGCATTGCAAAGTCTTTATATGTACATTATATATTTATGTACCTTGCATAACCGCCTAAGTCCATATTGCACAACACAACACAATGCACTATGTACATTTTTTCAATTAACTGAGTTGACTCTGATGACTTGCACTGAATGGAATGAGCCAGGGATGCACAGTCCGGACAGTAGCTGCTGACAGCCAGCCTCAAGCACACTTCCAAGTGATCATCAGTCATGGGGGAATGGTACTTGGACTGAATGATCTTTATGTGGGAAAAGGCTGACTCACCGGAAACATGGGGAATTTAGGACAGATGATCCCTCGGGACTAGTGGGGGGAGTGGTGATACTGGGAGGGGGGGTGGGTGGAGGGATAGTGGATTAGAAAGGGGGAATTAATTTCAGGGACCTACATATGATCTCCTCCCTGGGGTACAGACAACAGGGGGTGGGTGAAGGAACACATTATAAGACATGAAACGGTAATAACAATTTGTAAATTATTAGGGGTTCATGGGGGAGGGGTGGGAGAAGAGGAAAGATGAGGGGCTGAAATTAAAAAAAAAAGAACTAGCAGAAAGGGGGAAAGAGGAGCTTATACCCATGGCTCAATTAGAAAATATTTGGAAATGAATGTGGTAACATGTGTACAAATAAGCTTAACACAAATGATGCATTCAATGTTATAAGAACACCCAATAAAATATATATTTACATTTAAAAAAAAGGTGACTCACATAAATAAGTAAAGCCAAAAAGTGCAGTCAAGGAGGTAGCACATTTTCTCGTGTTTGGGTACTTTCCCTCTGTGAGTAAGTTCCAGACTTCAGCTGAATGTTTGCTTATAGTGTCAAAATCTCCCATTCCATATGAAAGTGATACGTTTCTGCCTTCTTACGTTTCTGCCTTCTCCCCCACTCATTTGAACACCCTTTTTTATGCTTAAGAGAAGAAAGCCAAGGTCTAAAAATTGGTGCACTTAGCGCACTTGTTTGTGGACTTGTCAGTTTTGGTGCACTTAGCACAGTTGTTTGTGCATGCGTTTTGACATCTAAGACTGCATCTGATTGGCTGAGTTGTATATCAATTAAATGATGGGATTGATGATAGGCTTACCTCTATTTTTTTTAATGTCATGTAATCTACATTTGTGACGGGCTAGTAGATCGCAATTGATGGACTGAGCACCGCAGGTATAGACTCTAATTCTGAACCATCATGATGTCTTTTTAAGATTAAGGAGTGCGACTCAATGTGCCGAGTGATTTTTCCACTGGTCTACTACACATTTCTGTATTCTAGAGAACTACCAGCTGGCAGCAAGGACTTCTGAGCTATAGACACAAAAGAAAATTCAAGAGCACAATGGTCAAATAGAAATTATCAGGATGTAATCTGACAAGTGATGTCCAATTTTCCTGGTCTTCCTTCCCAGAAACTGGAAGGTTCCCTCAGTACAAGACTCATTAGCCACACTAGACAGGCTTCACTTGCTTCAATTTTTTTTTTTTTTTTAACGTTTGCTGTTGCTGGGTGCTGTCAGGTTGGTTTTGACTCACAGCGACCTGACGCACAATAGAGCAAAATACCACCTGGCTCTGCAGCCTCCTCACGAGGGCTCTTAAATTTGAGCCCATTTTACAACCAGTCTCTCAATCCATCTGGTCAAGGGCCACCCTCCTTTTCGCTTCCCTTCTCCTTTACCAAGCACAATGTCCTTTGCTCTGCGGATAACAAGTCCAAAGTACACGGGACAAAGTCATGCCATACTCCCCTTCTCGGGAGCGTTCTGACAGTCCTGCTAAGAGATCTGTTTGTTCTTCCGGCAGTCCGTGGTGCTTTTCGGACTCTTCCCCAGGACCATAATTCGAACACATGGATTCCTCTTTAGTCTTCCTGATTCAATGTCCACATGCCTATCAGGCAACTGAAAACAGCATGGCTTGGGGCAGGCCCACATTAAACCTCCCCGCTTTGCAACACTTTACTTTAAGGGATGATCGCTGAGTCAGTTTGGCCTCAATTATCTTTTGAAATGGAACCGGGACCTGTACTGACCAACAAAGCAGTCTTTGTTTCATTACAGGTGTGGTCAAAACTTGAAATCGTAACCCAGTGGCAGAAGTCTTTAAATGTCTTCACTAATCTTGGGAGTCATTCTGCTCGCTAACGGGCAATTATCCAGAGTCACTTTTATAGGATAGTAACTGAATTTGGCTCCAGGATATAATAGACACTCTGACCTATTAAATTAAGAGCCGTAAGCAAAATTTCTCTATTTCCTTGCTCCAGCTACCATCAGATTTCTCACAAGCAGCCAAAACTGAAAATTCTGCTTTACAATTCAATGTGTCAAATGGCTAAGGCTGTCAATTATACAGTTCCTAAAATACTCTTGTTTTGGTGTGCATATACTAATAAAGACCCCAAAGTTTAATTCTGAGGGTTTTTTTCTAAATGTTTTTCCTTTTTTATTCTTTTCCACTACTGCAAATCATTCAGCGGGACTACATGTGAGCTGAGCACAGAATCCATTTTAAACTTGGGGTACAGCAAGATAAAAGAACAGCTGCAATGCTTCCAGACCACACTCGCCAAGATGTTCGGCTACACGAAAAATCTGGACCCAATCCCCAGCCATGATATCAGTATCCATGCCTTGTCTAGACGACATCTCCTCACTGATCTTCATACAACATGGATAGAGGAGACACAGCCTTGGTCTGACTTATATTGCAATATTAAGTTCATTTAATTTTGTTTCAGTTGCTCACTTACATAAAATGTCACTTCAAAAAAATATTAAAAGCTCACTGCCATTGAGTTGATATCAACTGATAACGATTCTAGAGGAAAGGGTAAATCTGACCCAGGTGGTGGTTTTGAACTGCTGGCGTTGAGGTGAGCAGTCCACCTGATAACCACTACACCACCACCGTTCCTGCAGCCAAAATGTGGAACATTTGCCACAAACAACTAAACCCATTCATAAGGCCCAGCTCTCCAGTCTCAGGTAGCTCATCCCCAACTGGGCAAAAAGAAGAAACAGAGTTAGAAACTAAAGTCCATTCCCCTACCTACTTTTTGCTGTTTTAAGTATTGAAGAGAAACACTAGCAAAGCACCGATCCATTGATCTGCATTCCTTTCCTCTTCCATCCTGCTTAAATACCAAGTTCACGCTTAATGGCTCATTAAAGAACAACACAAGGCATTTACAATAATAGCTTTCATTTTTTATTACTTTAAATAGTTTCATTTTTTATCTATTGTATTTGCTCATTAGTAATGTGTGTCTAGAATTAAAGAAGTCTGATATGTGAGGCAAGAGTAGTGCTGGCTATGATGGTTAGTTGTGTGCCAATTTAGCTGGGCCACAAGTCACCGTGGCTTGGTAGTTATGTAGTAATATAGTTAGTCATCCTTCATTTTGTGATCTGATCTAGTTAACGCTCTGTTTTCATACAATGCCAATGTTTGCATAATGACCTTGTTAAGGATTGAACTGTATTCCTCATCCCCATCCTCCCCCATAATATAAGTCAGCTTGGCTAGGCCATGATTTTCAGAATCATGAAATTATATTCTCCATTTTGTGATCAAATGTAATTATCCTATGTGCTGTAAATCTGAACTTCTATGATATTAATAAGGCAGGACTAGTGGCAGTTACATCAATGAGGCAGAGTACAATCTACCGAATTAAGCTATATTCTAATCACTCTCTTTTGAAACATGAGAGGAAACAAGTAGGCAGGGATGAGCGGAATCTCATACTGCCAACAAAGAAAAGCCAGGGACAGAGCACATCCTTCGGACCCAGAGTTCCGAGATAAGAAACTCCTCTCCAGAACAGAGACAATTTCCCCTGGAGTGTCCCCCTTTGTGTTTGGACTTCTTAGCCTCCTAAACTGAGTGCTGATTTCTTTGTTCAAGGCATCCATTTGTGGTATTTCTGTTATAGCAGCACTAGGTAACTATGACAGGTCATTGGAACCGAATCCTGTCAATAAATGAGAACTGGGTGTATACGAGAGCTTCCAAAAGTTTGTGGGAAATGGAATTAAAGATAATGATTTCCCTCAACCGTGGCTGATTCATAAAGGAAACCTTCCCAAATTGAAAGCTTGCAATACCTGGGGATTGAGAAAGAACGCGTCAGGTTTTCTCTACTGCAATCTGACTGAAAGGCTTGATTCTATAAGCCTATTATGTGCTAATAAATAAATTATAATTCATAGTGACCTTGTAGGAGCAGAATTGCCCCCTAATGTTTCTTTAATCTTTAAGAAGAAGCACTTAAAGCAAGGTGGTTATGCGACCAGCCACTAACTCAAAAACCAATGGTCCAAACCCCACTCTTCAGGGAAAAGATATGGCCGTCTGCTTCCAAATTCCATAGAGATGTACAGCTTTGGGAATCCTCTGGGGTAGTGCTCCTTTGTCCAACAGAACTACTGTGAATCATAAACAACTTCCTAACAAGCTTGTTTGTGGACTTTTCTTTGGGGGGGGGGGTGGATATTAATCATTATGGAAATAGATAGCCAGATTCTTTCTCCCATGTCTATTTATTAATAAATAGAGGGTGGGCTTAAATAATCTAAGTTAGAACAAATCTAAGTTCTCTCCCCACTCAGTGTCTATCGACTTTCGTGATTACTCGATAGATATGATGCAGATAAATGATATGAATTTTCCAAAGTAGTGGATTCAGTTTCACTCCATAGCACTATATGTTTGCTCTCTCTTTTATCAGACTAGAAGTAAACCAGAGATATTTACGGAATCTCATCTCTGACCACTTTAAAATTCATTCATTCTTTAAATTAATTCCTGAACAGTCTACATGTAAAACAAGGCTACAAATGGTGCAGAGATGCAAAGCAGCAGGACTTGACAGCATGGATGGCATCAAGACCACGTAAGGATTTCTGATGAGTGGAGAAAGGATGATACAACTTAGCGCTACCAGGGGTCAGTGGAAAGGAGATTATCCGTCTATTGGGATTAGGTTAATTGACTTGAACTTGTATAATTGTCACTTCAGGAGAAAAGCCATCTTAAAAGAGTGGCACAGTATTAGAGAAGTGTCCACAGGAGCAGAAGAAAGGAGGACTAAGGTTTATCCGTGAAAATTCATGCAGCTTCACTGGACTTCATGGGAGGGACCCTGGAGTAGGGTGGGGTCAGAACTGGATTCAGAAATTGGCCTTCAGAGTGACCTAGGGTTACTTGACCTTATATACATTGGTGCTCATGGCATGAGTATATTTTCCCATTTCTGGAGTTGGATGACACCATCTTGTGAGCTATTTCCAGCTCTAGCCATCTGACTCTAGGTCAGGGGGTGGCAAATGTTTCCTGTAAACAGCCAGATAATAGATGCCTTAGGATTTGCAGGCCATATGGTCTCTGTCGGGACTTCTCAACTCTGTGGTGGGAGTGGGAGAACAGCTATGTAAACAAATGTGCATGGCTGGGTTCCAATCAAATGTATTCGTGGAAACTACAGTTGCCATGTTATATAATTTTCAAACATTTAGAAATAAAAAAAAAACTTCATTCCCAGCACCCACACAATAGAGGGCCAGATTTCACCCATAGGCTATCGTGTCTGACCCCTTCTCTCTGTGGAGAAGTAATAAAGCAGGACAGGAGACAGAGTATTACAGCTGTTAAGAGATGTGATACAACTGATTAATTCAGAAGACAAATGAGGGCATGGGGAAGATTTCTGAGAAAGGAGGTGTGAGATGGGAACTATACTTAGGGAAGATTTATCTGGTGGGAGTAGAAAGGAGAGAGACTGGAAGAGAGGAAAACCCTGAAAGCTTTCTCTAGAATGGTAACTTGAAGAAGGGAACGAATGGAGTGGAAAAAAACAAATAACAGAGCATTACTTCTAAAAGAAGAAAAGGTTTGTTTGCTTACCTGGCACATCTAGCCAAAGAGGTCAATTGCCTAAAAAATAACCCCCAAAGGATTTCTGCCTTTCCATTTTCCCGTGGCATTACCATAGTATTTAAATATAATAAACCAATGAAGGAAGTTGTCCTTAAAAAATCTTTATATTATGAAAAATCTCAAATATACACATACCAGGGGGCTTCAAAAATTCTGGGGGGAAAAATCCATTATCTTTTAATTCTATCTTTCCATGAACTTTTTGAAGTCCCTGCCACACCCATAAGAATACAATGAACGGGGCTGAGCCTCGGTGGCTTAGTGGTTGTGCGCAGGACTGCGGCCCACTGGGACGGAGGTTCAATTCCAGCAGTGGGGCTGGGCCTCCTACTCCCACCGCCGGAGAGCAGTGATGCCCACAAAAAAAAAAAAAAAAGAATACAATGAACACCTTACACCAAAAACCTGATACCATTTTGCACTATTTGCTTTGGTTATTGATCTAATTTTTCCCCCACACTGGAAAAGAAGTCTTTATTCCCATCCCACCAGCTACACCATCCGTTATGCACCTTCTTCCTTGGCAATTCGGTCTTTCATGAAATCTTTCTTCTCTTCCAAGGTCTGGAAGCGGCCATGGCCGACTTGGAGGTGGTGTTGATAAACTTGAGGTCCACCTTCTCCAGGTGAGGCACATGGTCTGTGCTAGCAGGGACCTGTACAGAGTGAGCCCTCACTCCTAGGTCCCTGCCACACATCCCGTCAGCATGACAATGACATTGGTCACTTCACCATGGTGGACACAGCCGCCCAGGGGGTGATGTTCTTGTCTGAGAGATCGTAATCGCTGGAGGTGTTGTTCTTGATGAGTTTGCCATCCTTGACGAAGATCCTGGCCCATCTTGCATATCTCCGTGCATGGTGATAACCCTTCTGCCCAATAAGGGTCACTGTGCAGGCTGCACGAGTGGAATGCCAAGCCCAATACAAGCCACCTTACAGAGCCCTTGGTGGGTCTCTCAAGGCCGCTTCTTGTTGTGCCAGCGGCTGGTGACCTCTTTGCCCTTGATCGCCCCAAGGACGTCGATCATCTCGTCCTGCATGAACACCTGGTTCGCCGGCACCTGCTGCTCCAGCTTCCCCGGCCTCCGTTCACCTGTATCTCCATCAGGTGCCCCTTCTTCTGGCACCGGGGCAGCAGGCACATCTGCTGGGGGGGGATGGCACGGATGACCGGGCAGGGCTCTTCATGCCACTGAAGTCCTTCTCCCACTGCTGCTGGCCCTCGTCGTCCTGCCACGCGCTGCAGTGCCCGGGGAGAGTCTGCTTCTTCCACCCGTGCCAGTGCCCGTGGCCCCGCTGCTGGCATTCGGCGCTGAAGTGTTCGGCAGACCGTCTTGTAGGTCCTGAGGCCGCGAGGCGTTTCCACGAGGCCCACGATGCCCATCACCACCATGGGAGCGGTCTCCACGATGGTCACCGCTGCCGCCACGGCCTTCTGATCGACGTGGGCCCTGGCCTGTGCACCCTTCGCACCAGGTGGGTCATGGCAGCCGAGGAAGGCCATAAGATGGGCTGCTGGGAGATGGCATCTTCAGGTAAGCTCGTGCACAGAGAACTTCCCGGGCACTGCGTCGTAGACCACCACTGGGAGAGCTCATCTAATATTTTTATTTTAACTATTTTAAAGTAAACTATTGACATGCTCCTCACAGTAAAAGCTTCACCTTGCATCTCTTAAAAGTAAATAAATAAGGGCATTCACATACAAAATCCTTTAAAAACAGTATCCTTTTATCAATCTTCTTCAAGCTCACCAAAAACCCTTTCTTTTTTTCCTCAGGAATCTGATTTTAAATTGCAGTTTTAGAATAACCCATATCGGAGTGTCCAGGTCCCAAGCTGACTATACCACATGGCAGGGTAAAGCAGGCATTCCTGCTGCCACGGAAGGGCAGTGTGAGAGACTATGTGGATTTATTTATGGCTCCTTTTACTCCAAAGATTTCTGAGCAGTCACATTAGGACAGAGTGTTTATTTAGCTGGTATGCATGGTTATGGAGATATACATATATGTGTGTGTATGTATATATATATATATATATATATATATATATATCATTGACCTCAGAATTTTTTTAATAAATCGTTTTATTAGGGGTTCATACAACTCCCATCACGATTAAATTGTATGCAGACCACATGTCCACATTTGTTGTCATCATCACTCTCGAGCCTCAGAATTTTAAAATCACTGTCAACTACCTTACAATCTTTATCTCTTTTCTTACTCTACTACAGTAGTAAAGTACTCTTAGAAAATAAAAAATGTGGTCCTTTAAATTCAACAGCTTCATTAGCCACCTATCTAGTGTAAGCTTCAGGGGAGCCCAGATACCTTCTAGAAGTCCAATCTGGAAGCTGGGTGAGGAGGAGGAGAAAGGGGAAGAGGGTGACCAAAAGAAACACATGTAGCTCCAATCCGTGGCAGTGTATCTGCTAATAATCATAATCAAGGCTTATAGGAACACAGCAAAGGGAGAAGGTAATTTCATCTGAGCAGCCTGGCAAGCATTTTGTAGAGAGAGTGGCTATTTTAGCAAAAGATGAAAAGCTATTCCGGTGCCAACAGTCACACAATAAAAGAAATGTCAGGCTTCCTTTTTAACTTCAAAAGTTGTACATGTTCATTATGAGTGGAAGATACGAACAAGGCTAAAGAAAAATAAATAACCTTAAACTCAACACATTTCAGTAATTACACTTCCAAATAGAAGGCATCTGCCATCAAGTCAATTCTGACTCAATCATGACACTATAGGACAGAGTACAAGTGCTTCAAAGAGTTTGCAAAACTGTAGTCTTTGAGGCAGCAGACAGCCACAGCTGTCTCCCAGGGAGCAGGTGGTGAATTCCCACCACGAACCTTTCCTTTAGCAGCTGACCATGGACCCATCTCTCCACCACGACTCCTTCTTCTACACAAAACACAATACCAGATGGGACCATTCTACCACATTGCTGTGTTTTATTTAACGTAGCATAGATGTTTACATACAGATTCAAAGGCAATTACAACCCTTCCCTTATACACTGGACTCAAGCTCCAATTCGATCTTTTCTTTCCATTTCCTCCCAGAATCTCTATAGATCAGTGGCTTTCAATCTGTAGCTCACAACATTAGGAAAGGCTGTATGACCCTTTCAACAGGAGTCACCTGAGCCATAACAGTAGCGAAATTACAGTGATGAAGTAGCAACAAGAATAATTTTATGGGGCTGAGCCCCAGTGGCGTAGTGGTTGTGCGCGGGACTGCGGCCCACTGGGATGGAGGTTCGATTCCAGCTCCACGGAGCAAAGGCTGGGCCTCCTACTCCCACCACCTGAGGGCAGTGATGTCCAAAAAACAAAACACACACACACACACACACACACACACACACACACAAAAGAATGCTGTCACCAGACTTTGCTTACTTTTTCTCTCACTATACTCCTTGCACTCACTACTTTACAGCAACTTTCACTGTCTTATATGGAGAGAGAGAGGGAGGGAGGGAGGGATGGCTGCCCTGGCCAATTCTAATGTTTTACCACCAACTTATCTTCCTGATTGCTATCAGCATTGTCTTAACAAAAAAACGCAAACCTGCCCATTTTACACCCCAGCTTAAAAATCTAAATACTATTCTTTATTTTGTTTTTTTTGGCATCACTGCCCTCCGGTGGTGGGAGTAGGAGGCCCAGCCTTTGCTCTGTGGAGCTGGAGTAGAACCTCCACCCCAGTGGGCCGCAGTCCCACGCACAACCACTACGCCACCAGGGCTCAGTCCCTAAATACTATTCTTAATTATGCATAAAATACAATACCTATGCCATTCATTGCAGTACACTGAAATAGCAAAGGATCACAAACTCATGATCTTTCCATAGGATCAAATTAAGTTTTACTCTAATAATAGGTTATTATTTAACTGCACAAAAGAAGAGAAAGCTCATTGTACTGATAAGAAACATACTCCAAGATATAGTAAGGAAGTAAAATCAGCAAACAAGACAATAATGTATAATGAACTACCACTTACAAAAAAAAGGAGACACATGTATCACTTTTTAAAGATACATATTGCTTGTAAAAGTTCAAGGTAAAAATCTACTTTTTAAAAAAATTTTTGGCTGAGCCCCGGTGGCGTAGTGGTTGTGCACAGGACTGCGGCCTACTGGGATGGAGGTTCAATTCCAGCTCCACAGGAGCAAAGGCTGGGCCTCCTACTCCCACCACCAGAGGGCAGTGATGCCTTAAAATTTTTCATTTTCCTACAAAATTTTTGAAGCACCTTCATATAAACGATCGCTACAAACATGTTCAAGGCAGACTACTGGCTGGAGCTCAATGGTGGAAGGCAAATTTTTCTACAGTACACCCACTTTGGCATTTAAATTTTCTTCACAGTGACTCTATGGCCTATTAAAAGATAAAAAGAAAACATTTTTACTGATAAGTCATACAATTACCTTCATAAACTGGTAAGCTTTACCTAAGTAGCTTCATTACTAAAACTTTACCACTCTTGACTATTCATTCACGCCTGCCTATGACCACATCCCCTTTACAAAGCCACTTTTTCTGGCTGCTAAACTCTTCCTGACACTTCAAACCTTCCCTTCAGCCTTCCCGCTATAATCTGCAAAAAGATCCTTTGGCCTGCTTTGATCATGTGCTTGCTCCCCGACATCAGAGTCTAGGTTCACAGTGCTAGCCTAAGTCCTCTCAGGGGCATATGCAGCACTGAAAGTGTGGGGGAAAAAATAGCAAGCAACTATCAAAACTGATGAGTGGATTGTGAAAAAGAACCAAATAGCACTCTAGAAATTTTAAATGTTGTCATTTAAGTTCAAAAGTCATTGGAGACTTGAAGAATTTAGTAGATTGAAAATAAAAACTGCGAAGACACTGGTAGAGAGGCTGAAAATCCAGCACACCGCTAATTAGAGTTCTATGACACATACCAAGGGCTGAACAACATTGTCATGCAACATTAAGGGACAACTAGGGGTCTGAGGCACAAGGATGAGCCTTAAGGATACTATGTTGAGGGCTGAGGCCCGGTGGCGTAGTGGTTGTGCGCGGGACTGCGGCCCACTGGGACGGAGGTTCGATTCCAGCAGTGGGGCTGGGTCTCCTACTCCCACCACTGGAGAGCAGTGATGCCCCAAAAAGAAAAAACGGAAAAGGATACTATGTCGAGTGACCTAAGTCAATCACAAAAGGGCAAATGTTCTAAGAAGCCAAGGGATGGTTTTGCGTAAAGAGAAATAATCGTTGATGGTTACCAGGACTGGGAGGAAAAGGGAGGGTGAATTACTAAGTAGAAAGCAGACACATTAACTTGGGTAGGCCAGCAAAAAAGAACAAAGGTAAGGAAAACACTGGGAGGAGCATAAGGGTGCAGAGGTAGATACTATACACACAATCCAAAACTGTCTGCAAGTAGATGCATGTATTTACCTTTGCTGCAAAGACATCCATGAATGTAACAGGGAATATAGGGGCAACGTTGCAAAAGATTCGTATCCAAAATCAAACATTGAAGCAAAGAGTCACTGGGCCTGCAGGCTCAGGGAACAACCAAGTCAACTGGCATAACACAGTTCACAAAGGCAGTCTTCTAAATCCTATTTCAGTGACCCCTATAGCAATGGGGGCTTAAAAGCTCATGAGTGGCCATCTAAGATGCTACTATTGGTCTTTCCCTGTCCAGAGGAAAGGAGAATAAAGAAAATGCATAGATAGTGTCTGGGGTCTTAAAGGCTGGAAAGCAAATAAGAGGCCATCTAGCTCAGAAGCAAGAGAGTCCACATGGAAGAAGCACACCAGCTTGTGTGACCACGAGGTGTCGAAGGGATCAGGTATCAGACATCAAAGAATTAAAAATTCTATCATTATAAATGAGGGGGAGTACAGATTGGAGACCCAAAGCCCATCAATAGGTGAAGCGACATCCCCTTACAGAAGGGTTACAGGGAGGGGATGAGCCAGTCAGGGTGCAGTGTAGTAACAATGAAATATGCAACTTTCCTCTAGTTGTCAAATGCTTCCTCCCACCCACTATCATGATCCCAACTTTACCTGACAATCCAGCTAGACCAGGGGATGTACACTGGAGCAGGAAACATTAGGAATTTAGGATTGATGATCCCTTCAGGACCAGTAGTAGGAATGGTGATACCAGGAGGGTGAAGGGATGGTGGAGTGGAAGGGGGAAATGATTTCAGGGATCTACATATAGCTTCCTCTCTGGGGTACATACAACAGGGAAATGAGTGAAGGGACATATTGGACAGCGTATGGTATGAAAAAGTACTAGCAATTTGTAAATTAAAACAGGGAAGTGAGTGAAGAGACATACTGGACAGTGTATGATATGAAAAAGTATAACAATTTGTAAACTACTAAGGGTTCATGGGGGAGAGCAAGTGGGGAGGAGGAAAAACATGAGGAGCTGGTACTGGGGGCCTAAGTGGAGGGAGGATGTTTTAAGAGTGATGATGGCAACAAGTGTGGAAATGTGGTCTGCATACAATTGATGTATGTACTGATTGTGATGAAAGTTGAATGAGCCCCCAATAAAATGATTTATTAAAAAAAGGGGGGGAGGGAGAAAGAGGAGCTTACACCCAGGGCTCAAGTAGAAAATATTTGGAAATGAAGATGGCAAAATTTGTACAAATATGCTTGATACAAATGATGTATTATGATGTATTGAATGCTATAAGAGCTGTAAGAGCCCCCAATAAAATCATGGGGAGGGGGGAGAAAATGCATGGAAACAATTAGTCGAATGGACTAATAACCACGTGACCATTAGCCTCCAAAATCTTGAGGTCAGAAGAACTAGATGGTACCCAGCTACCACTACCAACTACTTTGAAAGGGTAGTGGAAGATCTTGGATAGAATGGGAAAAAAATATGGAACAAAAGTCACAGAAAGACCAGGCCTACTAGTTGAATAGAGACTGGTGGGATCCCTCAGACATGACCCCTAATCACCTTTCAGGCCTATAAGTGAACTAATTTTTTAAATCACTTTATTGGAGGATCTTACAGCTCTTATCACAATACATACATACATCCATTGTGTCAAGCACATTTGTACATCTCTTGCCATCATCTTCTTTTCTTTTGTTTTTTTAACCCTTTTTTAAAAATCGGGGCCTTGTACAACTCATCCCAATCCATACATATATCCACTGTATGTCAAGCACTATTGCCCTCATCATTGTCAAAATATTTGCTTTCTACTTGAGTCCTTGGTATCAGCTCCTCATTTTTCCTCTCCCTTCCCACTCCCTCACAAGCCCTTAATAACTTATAAATTATTATTATTTTGCCACATCTTACACTGTCCGACGTCTCCCTTCATCCACTTTTCTGTTATCCATCCCCCGGGGAAGAGGTTATTTATGTAGATCCTCGTAATCGGTTCCCCCTTCCCACCCTTTATCACCACTCTCAGTACTGGTTCTGAAGGGATCATCTGCCCTAGATCCCCCTATGTTTCAGGTGCCTATCCATACCAGAGTACATCCTCTGGTCTAGTCTGATTTGTAAGTGGGAAGTGGGATCATGTCGGGGGTGTGGAGGGGAGCATTTAAGAACTGGATGAAAGTTCTTTGTTTCACCATTGCTACACTGCACCCTGACTGGCTCATCTCCTCCCTACGACTCTTCTGTAAGGAGATGTTCACTTGCCTACGGGTGGGTGTGGGTCCCCAGTCTGTACTCCCTCTCGTTCACAATGATTTTATTTTTGTTCTTTGTTGCCTGATACCTGAGCCCTTTGACATTTTGTGATCACTCAGGCTGGTGTGTTTCTTCCAGGTGGGTTTTGTTGATTCTGAGCTAGATGGCCAATTGTTTACCTTCAAGCCTCTAAGAACCCAGATGCTATATCTTTTCATAGGTGGGCATCATCAGCTTTCTTCACCACATTTGCTTATGCACCCATTTGTCTTCAGCAATCGTATTGGGAAGGTGAGTACAGAATATGACTTTTGGTTCTTTGATGCCTGATGCCTGATCCCTTTGGCACCTTGTGATCACACAGGCTGGTGTGCTTCTTTCCTGTGGACCTTGTTGCTTCTGAGCTAGATGGCCACTTGCTTATCAACTGAACTCATTTTTGTGGCTAAATTTTCAGCCAAGGTTTATATGGGGAACAAAGGAGCCCTAGTGGTGTAGTGGATTACATGCTGAATTGCTCACCACAAAGGCAACAATTTGAGCCCACTCTGTGGGCTGAATGCTCCTATAAAGATTTAAAGTCTCAGAAACCCAGAGGCAGTTCTAATGTAGGGTCTCTAAGAGTTGGAAATGGCTTAATGGCCATGAGACAAAGGAAACAAAGGAACACTGGTGAGGCAGTTTACACATACAGTGGGTTACTAACTCCAATCTGGCAGTTCAAATCCATCAGGTACTGCACTGGAGAAAGATGAGGCTGGCTTCTCTCCCTCGTAAAGGTTCACAGTCTTAGAGAGCTAGTTGTACTCTGCAAAAAGATCCTTTTTTGACCCATCATTAAGCCACCTATCGAGTGTAAACTTCAGGGGAGGCCAGATACCTTCTAGAAGTCAAATCTGGAGGCGGGGTGAGGTGGAGGAGAAAGGGGAAGAGGGAGACCAGAAGAAACACGTGTAGCTTCCATCATGATGAGTTGAAATCATGATGAGTTGAAATCAGCAGTGGATTGGGGCTTTGTCTTTTTTTGGGTGGAGGGGCAGCACTGCCCTCTGGTGGGGAGTAGGAGGCCCAGTCTTGCTCCTGGAGAGCTGCTGCTGGATTTGAACCTCCAAGCCAGTGGGCCGCAGTCCCGCACTCAAACTACACCATCGGGGCGCCCTGGCTTTGTCTTTTTATAAGAGAAATAATAACAAGAAGGAAATGACTCATTCTTCAGGATCAAAATAGCAACATTTTTTTCAAGGACAAAGTTCAAAAGGTCAGGAAAGAAGGAAGAATGGAAACAAAAACAAAGCGGAAATGGGATATGTGATGGTACGCTGCAGACTGCACCCCGTGAAATGAACCAAAGTGTGTGTGAATCGTTTAATGGGCAATGAACTTGCTCTGTAAACCTTCATTCGATTCACAAGAAGAAATGTTTAAAAAGAGACGTGTGGAGCCCTGGATGCAACTGATGTCAAGAAACAACAGCTGTGCATTTTGAGAATTCTGCTAGGATTTTGTAGCGGTAAAAATAAAAGTGTTAAGGAAATTACTATTAGCACAGCCATGCAGATCCAATGAGATTATCTTGCCCCATGAAGACATCATAAAGATATTTCTGAGGCAAAAAGAACTTAAGAGTGTGAGCAAAAGACCTCTCTGAAGGAACCACTAAAGATACACTTCAAGAAGGGAAAGGAACCTAGAAGGAAGGTCTGGTCATCATTTCCCTCGCACCTCAGAGAAACTAGAAAACCTATCAATAAATGTTAAAATAAACCAAAAAAGACCACTCAAGACAAGAGGATACAAGGGGATGATGAAAATTAAGTGTGTTGAAATTCTTTTTATGACTCAGGAGGCAAATAATGATGCCAATTAACTTAAAGCTTTTAAATTAGATATGCATGTTCAATAGAATTATAAAAGAGACAGCCAGTCCAATTGTAGGTAGACCATGAGAATTGGGGGCGGGTTCATGCATACCATTGTTTACGGCAGCACTGTTTTCAGTGGCCTAAAGGCAATAACACCACTGCCCATCAATAAATGAATAGATAAGACAAAATGTGATATATATAACAATAGAATATTATTCATCCATAAAGAGAAATGAAGGCCTGAAAAATGTCCTGTTCTGTGTCCCACAGCACTAATTTCTTGCACTATGCTTTTCTTGTCGGTTTTGCGATGCATTCCATTGGCCACACAGAACTCACACACAATGCTCATAAGATGTACTAGGTAAATTAAAAGGTTCCCATTCACGTAACCTAGTGAAAATTGTCCAGGATACGGGTTTTCAGTTAGGATATGTTACAAAGCTCTTTTAGGGCTACTAATAAATACCCAAAGGGCATGCCACTCCGCTGTCAATAAAACTCCACCCAAAGGAACTCAGGCCCAGCTTGGTGGGTCAGGGAGCCCAGCTCCTTGAATTAAGTGCCCCAAAGCACCCTACTCCACAAGCAAGCATCCTGCCTCAAAGCCCTTAGCCTTACTGGCTCTATGGACTGGGACAGTCTATGTCATGCTCGAGCTCCTGGTTCTGCTGCTGCTGCTCTGCTGTCACTCCTCTGGTATGAAAGCTGTCTTCCAGATTGAAGAGGTTGGTTCGCTTCACAGGAATCGGAAGAGTCCAGAAGACACACTCCACTCCTGGCGCTTGCTGGGAGTGAGATTTCCCCATTCTGCTTCTGAGGCGGCCCACTTTATACCCAGCAGGTTGGCAATGACAATGAGTTCTATTAACAAGCACTTACAACTTAACCCTAAGAGGATCTTCCCCCATGTTCTCTTACCCAGACGCATCTGAAACATCTTTTGGTAGGGATTACAGAGACTAGGGCTAGAAAGAGCCTTAGAGTAATATACTACATTGCATTATGGCATATGTACATTGAACTCAGAAAATGCCATGCTGCGTGAAAATAAGGAAGAAAAGGTCAAATATTATACGACACACTTACATGAGACATCTACATGAAGCAAAAGCATGAATGTGAAAACAGATTAGGGACTACCAAAGGGGGTCGTGGGGGTCAATGCTTAATAAAAGGAATATTGAGTTTCTGTTTAGGATAATGAAAATATTGGGAAGTAGATAGTGGTGATTATTGTACAACAGTGAGTTTAATGTCACTGAATTATAAGCTTAAAATGGTGAGAATGGCATATATTTAGTTAAGTATATCTTACCACAACACTCTGTAAAAACATGCTAAATTTTTTCTAGAAAAATAATGGAAAAATATAAATAAATAAAAATAATGGAATAGTAGTAAAACTTTGAAACTAGGATTTATAATCTCATGAACTTTGTTTTCATCTCTATCCTCTCCTTATTTATTTTATTTTTTTAAATAACAGCACTCACTGCTATGGAGTAGATTCTGCCACGTAACAACCCTGCAGGGCAGAGGAGAGCCTGAGGGGCTGCAGATCTTTGAAGGAGTTGACAGCTTCGTCTTTCTCCTCAAAACAGCCGATGGCTTCAGAGTGCTAGTCACAAAGAAAGAACAAAGCGCTGACCTCGCAGTTAGCAGCCCTACACTGCGCCGCCATGAGACACTGAAACAAGGCACCCCCCCCCCGCCCCATTCAGTCAAGGGCCACTAAGCTGGCCCAGGATCTCCTCCACCCACTCCCCCACCTGCTCAGTAAAGATTTGTGACACTAATTTGGTTGCTCAAAGAGTAAATAAATATTCTTTCCCAAAACCATCATAATTCTCAACTTCACCTGAAAAGCTGATTCAATCTTATTATTTAAGAAAATGGGTTGGCTATAGTTTCAGTTTGACTATATCTTAGAAAATAGGACAATGAAAGATAGGGCTAAAAAAAAAAACAAAACCCAACACTAAGTCCCAACAACAAATGAAACTACATTCTTTTTCCTCACCCCAAGCAATGGATACACAGATCAAAATTATAAGTGTTTAGTTTTAACCATGGGGAACCGACAGTCAGAAGTTCAGGCATCTAAAACAGAGAGTGATATTTCCCCACAGTTGGTAAAGCTGTATATTTTACAACATATGGCGCTCTACTAAAAGCTTTCATTGGCATTTTGCCTTGTTGAGTAAAAGTTAAGCTTTATGCTTAGACATGGAGAGAGAGGGAAAAAAATCAACACTGCCTTTTCATTAAGCCAACATTTAAAATAAGATTTTTTTTAAAAAGCATGGGAAAAGAAATTAGTAATAATCTATAATACTCATTGAAAACTGAGCCAAGTTCCAGACTGAGTTCTAAACATTTTTTTTTTTTGTTTTTTTTTTTTTTTTTTTTGGGCATCACTGCTCTCAGTGGTGGGAGTAGGAGGCCCAGCCCCACTGCTGGAGTTGAACCTCCGTCCCAGTGGGCCGCAGTCCCGCGCACAACCACTACTGCCACCGGGGCTCAGCCCTCTAAACATTTTTATAAACTCATTATATCTGCAAAATAATATGAGTCAAGTGCCATTATTAACTTGGTCATATAAAGGACCACAAGAAACTGAGATCACTGGTAAATAACTTTTCCATGTTACATTCCTCCCAGGCATCAGTGGTGGATGATCTAAAACCAACCAGGATAACGCTTAAACTTTTGCTTTTTACCAATACCCTCTACTACCTCCCAAGATCCTTGTCAGGTTTGCATGGTACTTTACTTAGAGTCTACTCTGAAGTCTACTTCGCCATCTGCTACCTCATAGTAGGTACATTTTGCCAAAATTGGCTAGCTGCAGAGTTAAAACCACTAGAGCCCTCCAGATCAATGTTCTATTTTCATGTACACCTGCATATTCTATATTCTATGGATTATCCTCCATCTCCCTCCAGGAATCTGTCTGACATTTATTCACTGAAGAAACATGAATTGGATGGTACTACTGTGTGCAAAGGGGTCCTTGGGAGTGCAACTAATACCGCAGCCAGTGACTAACCACAAGGATGGCAGTTCTGTTGAGTTCTAGGCAGTCCTAGGGAGGCACCTCCCTAGAAAGATCTGGTCGCCTACTTCCCACACCTGCCGTGGGAACCCTGGGAGGCACACCTCTGCCGGGCGCAGGGTCTCCAGGAGCCAGTCAGTTGGTTACGATGTGCCAGGCCTGTGCCACGCGGCAGTTGCCAGTTGCTTTCCTAATTGGCAGATTCAATTTTACCACAGCGTGAAACATATTTTTCCCAAGAAGTTGACAACAGTTTTTGGTAAAGAGGCAACAGAGAGCCTTTCCATTTGTTCATTAAACATCTCAATTTCTCAAGACCCTACTATGTGCCAATCACTGGCATGGGTGGTGAAAACTAAGGAAGCCAGAGATAGTAAAACAAGTCAGAATCACACAAATAATGACACCTGTGATGAGGAAAAGTAATACTTGTGAGGGCTGCAGGAACATACGCTAAAAGTATCTAGTCTACGTGGGGAGGCCGAGTCAGGAGAAGCTTCTTTTTAAAAATGGACATTTAATATGAAGTTGAGAAATAACTGCACTTAGTAGTTGCGCGTTGGACTGCTAACCACGAGTTGGTCCTTTGAAATCATCAGTCGTGCTGAGGGAAATAGGACCCTTTCTTCTCCCCTGACAGTCTTGGGAGCCCAGAAGAACAGTTATCCTCGTCCTACAGGGTCCCTGAGAGTCAGACTTGATTCAGTATCAGTGAGTTTGCTTCCAGCAGACGGTTTATCCAGGTAAAGAAACAAGGTACAGCAGTTTAAGCGGAGGAAGTGGTACATGTAAAAGTCAAGAGCACAAGAAGCTCAGTGCTTTTAAAGAAATGAAAACCCAGTGTACCTGGGACAAACAAAACAAACACCAGCTGGCTATGGGGGCCTACCAACTGCTCACCGCTCTCTGTCTACCTCTGTGTGTTCACACCCATTCCCCAAATCACCACCACTTCACATTTTCTTCATGGCTTCAAAGCATGAAGACTAGCAAATAATCCTGTAAGATGAATAAATATATAATTCTGCAACAATTTTGTTGGTGGAGGGGATGGGGGTAAATCTTTTAGAAGACATTCATTTATATTTTAAGCAATAAAGGTCAAAGATCAAATCTTATATATCTTAGTATCCTTCTTAATAACACCTCACAATGTACAAAACGAAAGTTTAACAAATAATTTTGCTATTTGGGGAGAATATATGATAGGAAGATAACCAATCCTGAGAAGAAAGCAACCGGGGTGACGGCTCTGGGGGGAAGTGGGAAAGGAGAAGGTGGGAGAAAGGGAGGGAGGAACCAACAAACCCAGCGACAAGGGAACAATATAAGATCTAAAACTGATGGCGAGAATGGGATAGAATGACTGATGGAGTTTGATCAAGTGCAATGTAGCCAAGAGAAAGGACTGAGAGTCGAATGAAGATCGATCATGGTAGTGGAACAGGAGGAAAGTAAAAAGAAATAAAGAACTAGGAGGCAAAGGACATTTATAGAGGTATAAATGTAGGCACAACATATATATATTAATATATAACTGTCTATGTGCATATACGTAAATTTTAAGTATTAAGGTAACAGGCAGGCATTGGGTCTCTACACAAGTTACTTCCTCAATGCAAGAACATTTTGTTCAAGTAACCTGGCATTATGTGATGCTCACCTTGCAGATGTGATGCTCACATTGCAGACATGATGGCTAAAGACAAAGCAGGTGCAAAAGCAAATGTGGTGAAGAAAACTGATGGTGCCCGGCTATCAAAGGAAATAGCATCTGAGGTCTTAAAGACTTGACAATACATAAGCAGCCACCTAGCTAAGAAGCAACAAAGCCCACATGGAAGAAGCACACCAGCCTGTGTGAGCACGAGGTGTCAATAAGATCAGGTGTCATACATGAAAACAAAATCATACCCAGTGGATGGTGTAAAATATGAAAGTAATAGTAATTTATAATTTATCAGTGGTCCACGAGGGTGGAAGTATGGGGTAGGAAGGGGAAGAAAGAGAAGCTGATACCAAGGACTCAAGCAGAAAAAAAAGTTTTGAAAATGATGATGGCAACATGTGCACAAATGTGCTTGATACAACTGATGTACAGATGGTTTTAAGAGTTCTAAGAGGGGCTGAGCCCCGGTGGCATAGTGGTTGTGCGCGGGACTGCGGCCCACTGGGATGGAGGTTCGATTCCAGCTCCATGGAGCAAAGGCTGGGCCTCCTACTCCCACCACCTGAGGGTAGTGATGTCCAAAAAAAAAAAAAAAATGAGCTGTAAGAGCCCCAATAAAATGATTAATTAAAATATATATAGTATAAGAAATTTAAGAGGCTAGTTTACCTTTTATATATATGTGTGTGTATAATGTCTTAGCCCATTTTTGTGTGTGTTTTTGTTGTTGGTTTTTTGTTGCTGTGGCAACACCCTGGTGGGAGTAGGAAGCTGAACCTTGCTCCTGGAGAGCAGCTGCTGGATTTGAACTGTCAATCTTGTGGACCGCAGTCCCGCACACAACCACTAGGCCACCAGGGCTCAGCCTGTCTTAGCCCATTTTTATATTTTTATCTTTACTGCAACAAGCATGTGTTGTCTATCTTGCAGTTAAAAGGTGCAGTGACTCAAGTTCTTCAGGGGTAGGTAGGGATAGGGAGAGGATGGGAAAGATAGGGAACCTTGATAATAGAGGTCCCTCAACTCTCAGGACAAATGTGCCTCTTTTCTTTCTTTACAGAGGGCTGACTCTCAGGAAACGAATTTAAGCTCATTTCTAAAAAGCAATGACTTTGACTTAGATTGTGGCCAGTGTTGTAAGAATTGCCATGAAATACAGACACTATCCCTTTCAAAGTCATTCAACTTCTTCTTCTTTACCATTGATAGATGTGTTTGAATAACCATCCTTTAAACTGGTCTTTCTTGTAGGCTTTTGCATAGTCCCCTATCACTGACAGTATTGTACTTCAGGATAAATGTTCTTTTTCACAATGAATTCCACACCATTCTTCTTCAATTTTTCATTGTCCAATTCAAAATGGCCAATACTGAATCTATTTCAGTTCACAAAAGCCAAGAAGTATCCATCTTCTGTTCATTTTTACAAATTCAATTTTTCTAGATTCACATTTTATACATTCCACATTCCACTTAGTTTTTTACAGCTGTTTCTTCTCATTTTGAACCATGTTACATGAGTTTTGGTCCTGACAGTCAGTCACATCATTAAGGTAACTGCACTTTGAGGAGGCAGCACTTCCCCAGATGTATTTTGAGAGCCCTCCAACCTAAGGGGTCCAACTTCTGGCACGATTATCAGACACTATTCTGCTACTATCATAAGGTTTTCAATGGCAATTTTCTTGTGTGTGTGGCATCACTACCCTGGTGGGAGTAGAAAGCCCAGCCTTGCTCCTGGAAAACTGCTGTTGGATTTGAACTATTAACCCTGTGGGCCGCAGTCCCTCACACAACCACTACACCACCAGGGTTCAGCCCCTTCAATGGCAATTTTTTAAGAAGTAGACTACCTAAAAAATAATAAAAAAAATAATAAAAAATTAAAAAAAATTAAAAAATTAAAAAAAAAAAGAAGTAGACTACCACATCCTTCTTCCTAGTCAGTCTTAGAATGGAAACTCCACTGAAATCATCATGAATGCCTCAACAGCATCTTAAATACTAGTGCCATACTTTCTGAGCACAGCAAGACAAAAGCCACCACAGAACAGCAAAATGATATGAGTGGTGGCTGTAAAGATTACTGTGGTGGAAAAAAAAAAAGATCACTGTGGCGGTCATGTATTTGAGATGTCAATTTCATGATTGAGATGTAGGGGTGGAGTCTAGCCTGTTAATCTGGAGATAGCCATTGAGTAGCCAATGAACCCTCCGTGTGGGCATGGCTTTCTCCTGAGACTTCTGGGAAATCTCACAATATTTCCCTCATGGAGATGTGGAGCTATCTCTCCATTTGTTGGGATTCAGTCTCTGAGACAACGAACTATGGACAAGACAAGATGGCAGCCACCGAGGAACTGGAGGAGGAGCCACACGGCCTTACCCTGATGGAACCAGACCTCTGAAGCGGGACAAGCCACGTGGAGACCCCTGGCAGCACTGAATTGCTTCTACCACCACTGGATGCTGTTAATGGATCCTGAGGCCTGGAAGCGAGGAGCTATGGGCAGACCCCTGCCCGCGTCAGGATTCTGCACCCACTGGCCTGTGACTTCATGAGTCGGAAGGAGACATTATAGACTGGTATCGGGAATATGGGAAGTGGACTAGGTTGGGATGCTTTCTCGATGTCCCATTCCTCTTGGATATAAACCTTATCCTTATATCCATATGCGTGTCTATGAATTTTTTTCTCTAGTCTACCTGGGCTAACACAATTACAATTTAGAAAATTCTTAAGGCGCAATTCTACTCTTGATACTTCTTGAAAACTGACGTATTATGTAAAAACATACTTTCCTGTTATCCCATAGCATAAGGTTGAAAGGAAAGTTTGAGCCCTGATCAGCCAAAAAACTGAAAAAACAGCATATCAACATTATGATCTTTATCTCCTGCCATATGGTTTTAGGAAATACAGTTCTTTCAAAGAGAAATTCGTGACTCAGAGCATTATGCTACATTGAAACCAGCAGGGCTCCAAATAATACATCAACACCTGGTCTAAATCATTAAATTTTTAAAAGACACTCCCCACAAAAAAATGTAAAATCCTAATGCCATTTTCAGATAAGAGGCAGCATATTCTCAGGGTATGAATTTATTAAGTGGTCTGCATAGTTGAAATGATTCTGAAACAAAGAACCACAACTCAAAATAGCCTGAACACTTTTGTTATCGCAAAGAATGGGCAGTTAGCCATTCATTCCTCTCTCTCTCTCTATTTATTCTCATCAAAGGCCATTGTAAATGAGGTGAAATTGTTCAAATTTGACTATACCAGATTGTTTGAAATCTGGGAATGGGAAACATTGGCTACAGAATAATTCCTATTATAACATTTTGCACTTCAGTGAGTGCTGTGAATGCGTTCCTGCAGTAAAAATAAAATTACATGGGACACCTGTGACAAGCATGGTATGAAACTAAAGAGGTGAACAAAAGGTAGAGGCCCTGCCACAAAGAACCAGTAGTCTAGTGAAATATGGCGCGTGGTGTAGGAGAGCGTATAAATGTTAAGCTTGGCTACAGACTGTAGCTATTTCTTCCCTATCACCTTCCTAAGTATGAAGTAAAAAATCAGAAGGCTTATTGGAAGGCTTTTATACAATTTAAGATGTACAGATATATAGTTACAATATAAGCATATATAAGTCTATATTATGCAATATAAAATATTTTAAATAAAAAGAAATCCTGTCCCCATAAAAGTAGTTCAGGCTACGCTACCCTCTAAGTGTTATCAGGGGTTGCCCTATGCTGATGTCCGCTACCTCCCCTCTCCAAAAATATCCCTTTTGCTCAGTAATCATGAGTAAATGGTAAGTAATATTAGAACAAAGTTCATATCTAGTTTATTCTTAGATCCCTTCTGCTTCCCTTCTGTTTCTGGGGACAGAGTTTTTCAAATGAAAGGAGAATGTTCCCATACCTAACTCTGTCCTTTTTTGTTTCTAAGAGCTTCAAACTAAGCAGTCACAAATATCATAAAAATTCTTACTTTGTTCTGATCTTTGTGGGCTGATCTGTAGCTACCTCGAGATTTCTGGTGGCACGGTGATAGGCGTGTGTGTGTGTGTGTGTGTTGGACTCCAAACCGCAAGGTCCGCAGATCGAAACCAACAGCTGCTCTGTGGGGCACAGCTTCGTTTTCATTGAGTTACAGTCTAGGAAACACAGAGAGGATCTGTTCCCTATCACTGAGTAGAATCATCTTGATGGCAGTAAGGTTTTTTGTTTTGTTTTTCAGTGGTCATCTCAAGTTTTTGTTTTATTTTGTCTTTTTATTTTATTTTTTTTTTTTTTGGAATGCTGTGAAATTGAACGTGGCTATGAAACAGCACTCTCATATCATTCTTCTTCCCCACATCTCGTATCATTCTTCTGAATAGGCCTTCCAAGCAAATTATGCCAAAGCCAGACCCCACACAGATAATTGTGCCAGGCCCAAGGCAAATGGAAACTATAATTCATAGCACTCGTTCTGCTTTCGATTCCAGGTGGAAAACCACTGATGACTAGCAACTCTGCTCCGTGAAGAGGCTCAGGGGGAGGAGGAGGGCCAAAGGTTGAGCCCGGGCTTTACCAGTTACTAGCTATACCACTGTGGGCAAATCACTTAATTTCTCTGAACTATAGTTGGGAACCATAGCAACACCTACTACAGGGTTGCCATGAGATTACATAGGAGAAAGTACAGGGGCTTCACAAGAGTTCATAGACAAATCCATTATCATCCAATTCCATGAACTTTTTGAAGTCTCTTTTTGTTGTTGTTATTCAGGCCTTTTCAGTACAGGCTCAAGGAACAATATATATATATATATATGTATATACATATATATATAATAAATCATTTTGTTGGGGGAATCATACAACTCTTATCACGATCAATACATACATCAATTGCATGCAGATCACATTTGCTGTCATCATTCTTGAAACATCCTCCTTCGACTTAGCCCCCCAGTATCAGCTCCCCATATTTCCCCTCCCTCCCCATTCCTTCTCCCCCATAAACACTTAATAATAGGGCTGAGCCCTGGTGACGTAGTGGTTGTGCGCGGGACTGCGGTCCACTGGGGTGGAGGTTCAATTCCAGCAGTGGGGCTGAGCCTCCTCCTCCCACCACCAGAGAGCAGTGATGCCCCCCCAAAAAATAAAAAATAATAAATAAATAAAAACACTTAATAATTTACAAATTGTCATTATTTTGTTATATCATACACTGTGCAATGTGTCCCTTCACCCATTTCCCTGTTGTCTGTACCCCAGGGAGGGGGTTATATGTAGATCCTTATAATTGGTTCCCCCTTTCTACCCCACCTTCCCTCCACCCTCCTGTTATTACCATTCTCAC
This sequence comes from Nesogale talazaci, assembly GCA_004026705.1. Classification (NCBI taxonomy): domain Eukaryota; kingdom Metazoa; phylum Chordata; class Mammalia; order Afrosoricida; family Tenrecidae; genus Nesogale; species Nesogale talazaci. The sequence goes on from PVJH01009958.1 coordinate 56,807, forward strand.
AACTGGCCTGAAGGGATCATCTGCCCTGAATTCCCCATGTTTTGGTTCCAGAGTACATTCCCTGGTCTAGGTGGATTTGTAAAGTAGAATTGGGATCATGATAGTGGGTGGGAGGAAGCATTTAAGAACTAGAGGAAAGTTGCATATTTCATTGTTGCTACACTGTACCTTGACTGGCTTATCTCCTCCCTGTGACTCCTCTCTATAGAGATGTCACTTCACCTGTTGCTGGGCTTTGGGTCCCCAATCTGTATTCCCCCTCATTTATAATGATATAATATTTAGTTCTTTGATGCCTGATACCTGATACCTTTGACACTTCGTCGTCATACAGGCTGGTGTGCTTCTTCCATGTAGACTTTGTTGCTTCTCAGCTAAATGGCCTCTTTTTTACCTTCAAGTCTTTAAGACCCCAGACACTATATCTTTTGATAGCCATGCACCATCAGCACACATTTGTCGTCAGCGCTCCTATCAGGAAGGTGGGCATGCAATGTTATGATTCTTTGTTCTTTGAAGTCTGATAAAGATGAGGTGTCAAAACTTTGAGCATGCAAAGCTTTCTTCACCACATTTGCTTATGCACACCTTTGTCTTCAGTGATGGTATTGGGAAGGTGAGCACCATGGAATTCCATAGCACAAAGTGTTGTTGCATTGAGGAAGTACTTGAATGGAGGTTCAAATCCCATCTGCTGCCTTAATACTAACCCTATAAGTATATGCACGTAGATCTATTTCCCCATCATTATATGTAAATGTGTTCACTTTCGTACATGCCTGTATTCAGGCCTGTATAAGTGTCCTTTACCGCACCCCCCCCCCTCCCACCCCGCTCTCTCCTCTATTTCCTCTTGTCCCACTATCATGCTCAGCCTCCATTTGGGTCTCAGTATTTTCTCTCTGCTACATTACTCTTGATCAAGTCTATTTTTAAATCATAAAGGATTATAAAACTTATCAGTATAGATCTTCTTGATTTTTCCTTAACATGAGGCTCATATGTTCATTTTAAAAACCAGAAGACGCAAAAAAAAAAAAAAATATTAAGAAGGAAGAAGTCAAGGCCACCGACACTCCTAAAGTGCCTATTTCATGAGCCCAAAGTCATTGTGACCACTGGAATATGCAGTAAATTACACATCCCAGTGAGTCCTGGCCTCAAATCAATAGCTACCTTTATACTGCCCAACTCAAGTTTTGGTCCTCAAATTCTTGAGAATTCTATGTCTTCACTTGACATACCATGCCGTTCTTCTTCCCCTCAGAGGCAACAGAGCATGTGAGGTGCCCGAAATCTCGTGAATACAACTGGTCTGATTGTGATGGTCACGTCAGAGAGAGAACGTGTGCGACAGGCCACTTCAGTCAAAGAAAAGAAAAACTGCCCACCAGGTCGCAAGGTCGGCAGGACTAAGCTGTCCTGGCTTTTTCACACTGCTTACTGAATCCCCACTCTGGTACCTTCTTGAGGCGCTCCTGTTTCCTATCCCACCCAGACTCCCTTCCTTCTCCTCCCTCTCTCTGTAGGATGGCACTGAAAACACTCTATTTAAATTGGTCTTCTTCCATACAATGAAATATGAATCCGCCACAAAAAGGAATGAAGCTTGAAAATATGCTGAGGGAAATCAGATATGAAAGGCCACATGCTGTATGATTCCACATTTCTGAAACATCCCGAATAGGCCGATCCACAGAGGCTAGAGAGGAAGCGGCGGGGGTGGATAAAAATGTGATTGATTGCTGATGTTTCTTACTGAGGGGACAAAAGAGTACTGAAATGAGATTGTGGTGAGTTAGATAGTCCTGTGAATAGATTTTCAAATATTGAATAGTTCACTTAACATAGGTGAATTATATGTGAGCTGTAGCTCCACAAAGTTGTTTTGAAAAACATTCTTCTGAGATGATAGAAACTATAATAAGCAACAATCTAAGGTGCCATATTGGTCTCTCCTTGTCCACAAGAAAGGAAAGTGATGAAAGTGGAAACAAATAGCCCAAGGGGCTAAAGCACCATGGGAAATACCCATTTCCTGACCCTGAGACCAGAACTAGAGGGTTAGTGCCCAGCGACCACTACCCACCGCTCTGAGAGGGATAGTGTCAGACAGTTCGGAACACAGTGGAGGGGAAAATGCAGAACAAAACTAAGAATCATAAAACCGACCATGATTATGGGTTAGATGGGGACTGGTGGGACCCTGAGACGATGGCCTTTCACCACCCTTCAGGTCTGGAAGTCACACACATGGCTAATTCTGAGCCAATCAATAAGCCTGTAAGTGGAACAAGAACATTAGGGATAGACTCCACTATCTGAGATCAAAAGGGCAGCATTTACCCAAGGACAAAATTCCGAAGGGTTTGGGGGAAGAGGGAGGAAAACTAACAAGAACAGGGAAGAAGTGGGATAGGAGATATTACATTGAGAGAGTTGTAAAGCTGGAGGCGTGTATGGATTGTGGTAGGAGCTGTATGAGCCCCCAGTACAATGATTTTTTAAAAAGGGGGGGGGGGGGTGTTATAAAGGATGAGACAAAACAAAATGTGTGTGAATTGCTGAATGTTCAACAGATGGATCTGTTCTGTAAACCTTCACCCAATCCACAATAAGGTTCCTGAATAGGAAAACCAAAAAGATGTGTAAAGAAATATAACCAACCTATCTCCTTAAAAACATCACTAAGTGATCAGAGGCTTTTAAATTGATGACTTTCCAGTAGTGATATATGTACAGAAAATTGCCAAACTACTCTCGTTTAACAAATATGCAGCAAATTACAAATCCACATAAGTGCTGTTCTCAAAACAATAGTTAGCGTCACACTGCCCAACTCAAATTTCGGTCCTCAAATTCTTGAGTATTCTATGTCCTCACTTGGGTAATTCGTTTGACATACCATGCCTTTCTTCCCACATCTTTAAAGTCTCCATGTCCTCAGGACTTTACGCCAATGTTACCCCCTCCATGAAAAGTTCCCTAAAGCTCCCTTCAAAATAAATTTCACCTTTCTCTGACTTCCACAGTACGTTACTTCCCTCAATAATACTCATGATTTTCTATGTGATATCGTACCTATTTATCTGGCATAATAACTATTGCTTTGACATTAGAGTCTTAGTTAATACCTGTTCAATCATTGAATGACTATAAGCAGCAAATGAGAACCCTATCGTCAGTATATAAACTTAAATGTGTGGCACCCAAAAGTCAATGAGATTCAAGCACAGCAAAGTAGTTGGACTAAATGGCTCTGGTCAAATGTATGTTTTTTTGACGAAAGGAAACCAAAACTGAATGGTTGTATGTATTATGTAATAAATAATCTGAAGGAAATTTCCAAAGAAAAAATAATGGATTAAGGTTATAAATAAGGTACTAAGGTGAGAGGAACACTTATCTGGATTATATACATTGTACAATATTTATTAAAAAATCAGTTTCATTACTTTATAGTAACACCACCAGAATTTTTTATCATAGCAAAACTTTCTAGTTCTTTATTGTAACATCCTGCTAATTCTTCCTTCGCTCTGTTTCTGATTTTTACTTCTCCGTTTCCCCTGACACACCCAAAGTCTGAGCTCTCATTTCCTTAATGACTAACCCATTTAAGAAGTATCTTAATTTATACGCCTCCCCTTTGTTCCCTCCTTCAATACTTATGAAACTATCCTACGTGCCTATTTTGATTAAGGAGTATCAAAGGAGGCCTGCTGTCCAAACACCACCTATTTGAGAAACGTACATGGTTCGCCACAATTGTGATGACAATATTGACTATCACAATAGTCAATAGCCTATGTTAAACACGTTTCACAATTGAAAAGTCAACCAATGGAACATAACCCTTCCAGAACATAATCCATGATCAGTTTTCCTCCCTCGTCACTCTCCTTTCCACTCCTTGTCCGAGTCATTACATCCAGCTTTCTAGTCAACCGTCCAGGCATCACACGCTGACATCATTCCCTTTCTCTCCAACACGCCCCCTCCTCTGCAACACACAGGTGGATTACTGTACCTGTAATTGACTCACTCATAAATACTTTTACTAATGGTTTTATTTATCAGCACAGTTCTCCCCACCATTCTAAGTCATATTAACACCAATTTTAAGTCTTACTTATATATGTAACCACATTTTCCCCCTGCTTAAAACTGGTCTTCTTTAACTTTTCTATTCACTCCACTGTGCTATCACAGGTCTTCCTTTCTAGTGCATATGACAATCCCCTCTGGTGTTTGTTTCAAAAACCAGAACCGAGCTGAACTCTTGGATTTTCTCAGTAAGTCCAGGATGGGAGTTGGACCTTTTAAAAAGATCTAGACTTCTCCATAAGGGATTCACCCCAGTCTGGGAGCCACTGATTTATTACTATGTTTCCATCCAGCAGACACTCACAGCTTATTAATTCACGGCACTGAAGCTCATGAATAAGTTTGCTCTAAATAGCCTAACCAGAGATCAAACCCTAGACTTACATTCAGTTCCAAGTGCAACATGTGGTTTTAAGATTTTATTTCCTGCAGGACTACCCGAAGAGATACTATTACCCTGTCTCTTTACATTGTTTCCCATTTGTTGAAAATGGAGGCCTGGAATGCAGCCATGTTAGACAATACTGAATAAGAATGCACTCTAGAGTCTTCAGTTAAAATTAGTATGGAAGGAACAGGAACAATGCAGAACCGGGCATGTTGAATGAAGACAGTATGTTTTTCTTTAAGTTTAACACAGATTTTATACAAAGAAAATGTGAAAAAATACTTCCATATGCTAAAAGTAATTATGCTTCACAAGTAAGGCCAGCTAGGCTATTCTTTTTTCCTTTTAAATCCTGGGCAACTACAATTCACAAATGTTCATTTCTCTCTCTCTCTCTCTCTCTCTCTCTCTCTCTCTCTCTCTCTCTCTCTTCCTCTCTCACTTTCAACAGTCTGGTTTAGTTTCTTCTCTAATAAGGGTCAACTAGCTGGAAGCGGGACGTTCTCTCAGCGCCAGTGAGGAAAAAGTCACCGACATTGAAGCCAATGTTGTGGCCGTTGTCACGCAGATTTTTACTGACTTTATGTGGGAGAGAGGGCAGAAACGTGGTCGGTTTCCTGCACTGCTTGTGAGTCAGAGGGCTCCTGCAGAGAGCGGGCGACTTCCAACTCCTGAAGTGACTGGTGTACTTAGGCTCCATCAGATAGCAGCCCCGTGCCCCACCCCAACCGCCCTGCACATAATATTGACACAGTTCCGTGGAGAAACAGAATGAACTTTTTCCCAGGTCGCTCCTCACTGACAGCAGCCGTCTGAGTCACCCACCCACGGTGGGAAAAAAGAATATGATATTGGCCAGGGGAATGTTAGGAGCCCGGTCACCCCTTGTCATTCCGACTCCGAGCGACCCTCAGAAGTGGCCTCGGCCTCTTCCAAGAATCCTTCCGTTTTCGGCCATCAGTTCTGGGCAAAGGGTCTGAGCACCCTTCCACAGTTGGGAGTTGGGAGGAAACACCCTTTCCTGCTCTGCAAAAAGAGCCGGCAGAAGCCGAATTCCACAGGCCTCTCCTAATAGCTCCATCTTGCTTCCTGCCGGGAGGAGGAGCTGAAGGAGCTCGGTCTGCAAAGACCCCGGCAGGAGGAAGCCGTTTGACAGCAGGTAAAACCAGGTGCAGAGCTCCATGGGAGGGGCTACCATGAAAGGCTTGGGCGAAGAGTCATTTGTTCCTGCAGAGAGGAACTGCCCGGGTTTGAATGCCCCGTGGGGGGAGCAGAAGTCAAATGTCCAGGAGAGGAAGGAGAGGGGACGGAGCAGTTGGTGTGACAAGTGGACAAAGGGGTCCGACGCAGGGGGCGCTGGGGAGGGGGAGGTGGTCAAGACACACACGTCTGAGGGTGAGCAGGCACAAGTATTGGTCAGGACGGCGTGGCTCACATGCTCCCTGGAAGGAAAAGCAGGGAGCCCGATCGCCCACATCCCAGATTGGAGAGGCCTGAAAAGGGGCCGGGCCCACGTAGGGGTCGACAGCATGCAGATGGGAGGGGGCGACCGGACTTGGACCACTGTTAGCGATTGCATTCGCGCTGCGGGCCGCACTGGGTGCCGAGGGACGTACAAATTCCACCTCGCCGAATCGTCCCAGCTCACCCACCAGGCATTCCTAGAACTGCCCCCATTTTATGGATATGGCAACTGAGGCCCGGTCAAGGTCACACAGCGGGGAAGTCAGAACTCGAACTCGAGGGGGTCTGTCCCCAGAAACCCCAGGCAGGCAGCATGTGGCAAGGAGGGGCCGCGAGCCCGGGAGCCAAGACCTGGACCCGCGGAGGTCCTCCCCCACCGCCCCGCCCCGCCCCGCCCCCAGGCCCAGCTCACTCACCCGCACCAGGTTGCTGACCGCCGCCTGTACCGCGGCCACGGGCGCGGTGAGGTCAGGAATGGCTTTCCCGTCCACCTCGCCTTCCTCGTGCATGATCACCAGGTGCGAGATCTGCTGCGCCACCGGCTCCAGAATGCTTTCGATCGTGCGCGTGTGAAACACCGGCATCGCGGCGGCTGGCGGGGCGGCGAACCGCGGGCCACAGAACACGGGAGACCGGCTACGCGGAGAGGGAGCCGAGACGTACTCGGGGCAGCGAAGCGACTCTGGCGTCGGGGCTTCCCTCCGCGTAACCAGCCCCACGGACGCCCCGCCCCTCGCGTCGTCGCGCCCAATGGCAGCGCGCCTCAGACCCGGGCCGCCAGTCCTATTGGCCCTCCCTCCAGTTGCTTCGCCCTCACCTCCGCGCCGCCAAAGCCCCGCCCCGCCCCGCCCCCATTCCCAAGGGAGGGGCCTGGGATCCGGGCTGCGCCGCAGGGATTGCGACCGGATTCCCGAGCCTGACGCCGGGCGCTCCTTATAAGGGCATGGAGGGAGCCGAGCGTGCGGCTGGAGTCCGCCGGCACCGCCCCTCGGCACCGCCTCCCGCCCGGCTCGGGCAGAGCCCCGCCCCTCTGCAGAATCTTCCCCGCGGGGCGGGGTCCCCGCCCCCCTCCCGCTAGATGAGGGGCCTTGGGTCTCCCCAACTTTTGCCTTCGCCTGAGGCGCGCACATTGCTCTTTCCATTTCCGCTGAGTAAAAGATCCGGAAAGCAGAAATGCACAGGGAAACAGGAGTCTCACGTATTCACACACACCACACGTAGTGCACCCCTTCCCTTCCTCAGTTGCTCAGTTAAACGCTTTGGTATCCAGCCTTCTAGACCTTTGTCTGGGCGTTTATTTGTATGTCTGTCTTCTAAGTAAAAGTGTTTCAACCTTTTCCTTCCTCACTTGAAGTTCCCTGTTTTTATATCAAGACCTACCTCTTTTTTTCCCCCCTCAAGGTTGCCTGCTATTACCTTGTAGAAACCAGAACATAAATAACCAACTGCATAGTGATAGACATTTAGGTTAGGTTCTGTTTTTACTATTGAAAAAAAAAAAATCTGCGCAAAAACCTTTGTGCTTGCTTCTGTGCGAGGACACCGGAAAGTACACACATTTTACATTTTGAGATTTAAGCTGCAGTGTTCAATTCCTCAAAGTATACTTGGTGTAAGACATTTGAATGTCCTCCTCTGCTCAAATTCTCTTTTATCCAAGCTTCCCCTTTTGAGGTGAAATACTTTCACTCATGCCTTAAAGCAAAAGATCCTCAAATCAAATGAAAACATTTCCTGAAAACTCATTTTGCAACACCCTAAACTTTGTATTTTCTGTACAGCTATTATGCTATTTTTGTAAAGCATTGTATCTGCTCTGCATGCTACCAAACCCTGCAGGGCCCTTTGAATAAACATTTTTTTGTTGTTGCCGTTGCTGTTACTGCTTCCAGGTCCTTACAGGCAGTCCTAACTTCCAGCTCTACTTTAAGCAAACAGGATTTCTAAATCCTAAGTACTTTGCTAAACCCTTATTTAAATTGAAGTGTATATAATACATACCATCCGCCACCCCACCCCATCCCCAGATGAGAAAGCTGAAGCTTCTTGGTGAGTTTAAATTTGCAGGCCCAACCGATGATTGAATTAGTGAGGCTCGGCACCATGCAACCCACTAACTACCAGAATCTTTTTTCTGGAAGTTCCCCTTCTGCCAGGAACTAGACTGATGGAAATCCTTTAGCTAGGGGCAGGAATCCAAGCCAGGAATCTCCGGTTCCCATAGGACTGTCACTGGACCTATATTGACAAATAATCCCCAAGGATTGCAGCCTCTACGTTGGGACTCAGTCAACAACTAGATTCGGGGTGGGTGAGAAACACAGCCCTGCCAAGTAAATTGCCAAACACACTGTGGCAGTGCTAGCTTGGGACAGTAGTCACTGGGCAGGGACAGGGTGCCAGAAAGCAGAAGTCCCCATCCAAAGGAGACAGTGGAGTTGGGACTGATAAAATTGAAGCTTCCAAACATTGGTGTATGTATGCTCCAGTGTTCTATCAGACTTCACTTCTAACACACAAGCTCAAATCTAATAGGATTGGGGATGCAAACAGTGACCTCAGAGTATTAGACCGCAAACATGGATTTTCTTCATGCAGGGTCTTATGTAACCACACACGCCCAGAAGACTGGTAACTCAGGTCTGATGAAGAACAACTTTTAATAGGAACTTCACATCCATATGGAGTTATTTTAAATCAAACTGAATACAATTTTTGTCTAGTTCTATCATCGCTACTAAACCTCTGCCTATTGCTTTGCGATCATAATAGTGATATTCAAGTGTGGAGTTATAGTTCATCTCTTTTTGTTCAGCCATCCTCACGCATCACCTATTTGCTGATTGCGTACTTACTTGCAGTTTAACATATTCTTCTGTTCTATATGTTCTCCCCTATTGGGCAGCAGGAGTCAACGGTTTTATCATACTTTTTAAAACTGTGATAATCATCCTTGCCTCTGATTTTATAATGCAGGCTAATTCTGGCTGACCATCGTCACCTCCCTTAAATGTCACTTTGTACAGCCATCCACATGCTCTGTTCCATCCTTAGCCATGCCCAATTCTGCTCCTACCCCACCCATAGTCACACACACATTCTAAAATATTCTTTGACACCTGTTAACACATGTTAACATTAGTGCTCCGTGATCTGGTCTCAGAACAACTTTACTGCTTCCCCTCCTAAACCCCTAGATATGGGGTATAATAATGCTCAGAACATAAACTCACGGCAATGCAGAGCTCAAGCCATAATCCCAGTTTTGCAACTTGATTGTGTAATTGTTAGGTTTTATGTCAACTTGGGTGGGCCAGGACTTTCCCACCATCCTTGATATGAATGAGGGAGGTTTCACTCTGGGTGTGACGGTGTTTGGAAGCTTCCTGGCATCTACTACTGGATTTGGGTCTTGTATCTGGTTCACTAATCTCCTGTTATAGTGACTGCAATCCCAGGAGCCATCAGCAGACTTCCAACCTTGAATTCACTTGGCCCACCTCAGCTTTATTCAGCTCAGCATCCACCAGCCTGGAGTCTTCCTGCTTCTTGTTCAGCAGTTCCTATAGCTACAGGAGAATGTCAGAGAAGCCATCAGCTTATATCTGACCCACAGACTTAAACCAGACTGGACTTAATCACTTCTACAACTTTACAAGTCATTTCTTGATATCGATCTCTTCTTAAATATATAAACAGACAAGCATCACTGATTTTGCTTCTTTACAGAATCCAGCCTAACAAAATTGGGGATAACTCCAGCAAATGACTTTCCTCTCTCTGACTGCATTTCTTTCTTTGTAAAAGTGCCTTAATATCACCTCCATAGAACTGATGTAAGAATGATGAATTAATTTATGTAAAGCACTCAGGATTTCAGCAAAATGGAGACGATTGATGATGATGATGATGATGATGATGATGATAGCAGTTACAGTGGGTTCCAACAAATTCATGATGGAGTTTCACTGTGGAGCTTTTCCTCATATTTAATCTCTACTTCAAACGCTCAAATTTCATTTAGAGGTTCCCTACTCTGGTAAGCTTGAATAAGGAACACTAAAGAAGAACTGATATATTTGAATTATGGTGCTGGCAAAGAATATTGGAAGTACTATGGGTTTCCAAAAGAAGAAACAAATCTGTCATGGAAGAAGTTCAGCCAGAAAGCTTCTTCGAAGCAAGGATGGCGACTTCACCTGGCATACGTTGGTCCTGTTGGCAGGAGAGATCCGTCCCTGGAAAGGGTATTGTGCTTGTTAAAATAGAGAGTCATCAAAAAGAGGTAGACCCTCAACACAGTGGCTGCAACAATGGGCTCAAACCTAAGAACAATTGCGAAGACCGTCTATGAATGAGCAGGGCTTTCCTTTTGTCACGCGTCGGGGTGCCGTGAGTCGGAACAGTTTCAACTGCACCTACAACATCCACGACAGCCACGGTCATCTTGAGCATGGACGGCACAGACAGTTAAGCCTTCAGCCATGAACCAAAAACCTGACGCTTCAAACCCAGCCAGATGTGGCCTGGAAGAAAGTCTTGATGATTCGCTTCTGTGAGGTGCATAGAAACGTCATGAGTCAGAGTTAGCACAACAGCGACGGGGCTGTGGGATTGGTGGTAGCCAAAACCCTAAGATGGTCTCCAAGATTTCTCTCCCTCGTGGAGACACTGCGTGGTCCCGAGGACCATGAACATAATGAGTTTTACTTCCACCATAATGTTATGTTACATGGCGCAGCTGGCTGTAAGATGGGAAGATTAGCTAGGTGTATCTGGCCTAACCTCACAAGACTTGTTGTTGTTGTTGTTATCTTTGTAAGAACATGTGCAAAGCACCATTTGCAATTTAATATTTCTGCCTAAGATCTTTCAAAGTAAAGAGTTCTCTCCAGCTGGTCACAAACGAGAGATTTGAAACAGAAGAAAGGGATGATGGTCTATTGCTGGCTTAAAGACACGGGTGGGCTCTCGGTGCTGAGAGTCCACAAGGGAATAGGGGCCCTCAGTCCTATATCGGCAAGAACCTGAATTCTGCCACCATCAAGAATGAACTCAAGTGGTTGTGCGTGGGACTGCGGTCCACTGGGATGGAGGTTCAATTCCGGCTCCCAGGAGCAAAGGCTGGGCCTCCTACTCCCACTACCTGGGGGCAGTGATGCCTAAAATTTAAAAAAAAAAAAAAAAAAAGAATGAACTCAAATTCCCTCATTGAGGGGTCACAGGGAAAAGAGGAGCCAGGCTGTAGCATAGTACCAATGAAATACCCAACTTTCCTTGAGTTCTTTTCCATGCTTTTTTCCCACCACTCTCATGCCTTCAATTCTACCTTACAAATCAGATTAGACCAGAGCATGCACACTGCTACAGATAAAAGCCCCCAAGACAGAGAATGCAAGATAGATAAACCCCTCAGGGCCAACAAGGAGAGTAGAGATACCTGGAGGATTATGGGATGGTAGGGAGATAAAGGGAAAACAGATGACAAGATTCAATCTAGAACCCACTCGAATAACAGAACAGTGGTGAGGGGGGCGACATCGGATGATGTAAGATATGGAACTAATAATCTATGAATATTATCAAGGTTCGTGAGGAAAGGTGGGTGGGGAAGGGAAAGAGAAGGAAATAGCGAGTTGATATCAGGGGCTCAAGTGGGAAAAGAATGCTCTGAAAATGATGATGGCAGTATATGTGCAAATGTGCTTGACACGCTAGATGATGTATGGATTGTGATAAGAGATGTAAGAGCCCCCAATGAAAGTATTTAAAAAAAGAAGATGATAGATAGATAGATAGATAGATTGATAGATAGATAGATAGGTAGATAGATAGATAGATAGATAGATAGATAGATAGATAGATAGATAGATAGATAGATAGATGATAGATAGAATGAGCTTGGACACAGAATTCTTCGCAGAGCCCGGCAATGAGAACTCGGTCTATCCAGTACCTTGATTTCAGTCTTGTGACTCTGTGCATGTAACATCCATACCAAAGGCAGGACCTTTGATTCATAAAAAGTTAAGATGAGGTAGCAGAAAAATAGCTGTTGTTTTAAGTCAATAAATTTGTGCTAGTTTGCCACACCCCGATAGAATACCTTTCATATGACTATTTTGCAACTGTCTCTGGCTTCGTTAGGATAAAGATTGCTTGATAGACACCCTTACCCCTAATAACCATTCTGTTCTTCCTTCCTTAACAGTAATTGGAAATGGCTGACACAGTTGTCGAGGTGGGAAAGTTTTAAATGCATGTGTCAATGTCAGACTGGATGTCTTTCCTGACCTGAATAGCTGCAGGGGCTAATGGATTCAAGTCCAAAGAACAAGAGAAGGGATGATGAGCCAGTGGCAGAATCCAAACCTCGCAAAAGCTAGCAAGCTTTCCCAGTGTCCACATTCCAGGTGTGCTGGTAAAAGGCCACACCCCCAAGGAGCTGTCCTTTCAGGTGATTGGCTGCTCATAGCAGATCTCATCATGGAAGTGGTTGTATTATTTTAAAGTTCATCCTAGGAGATTACTTAACTGAGAAACCTGACCCAGTCAAGGTCATATGAAATGTGAACCCTCCGTTTTCTTATCTTGAAAATGTAGATAATATTTTTAAGACAGTTACATATAAAGAGTTTGACACATAGTAGGTGTTCAAAAAATGTTAGCAGAGATGAAGGACAATTTATGGCCTGCACTGGGCTAAAGAAATACCTTTAGTAACCATGAAACTAAATTACAAAGATGTGGTGAAGACCATGTGATGGTCAAGTTCCAAGCAGTAGCAAATCACTGTGGACCTGAGGGTCAGAGGAAATTATACAGCAGTCGTGTAATCTCTGGCCTTAAAGGAAAAATAATGTTTGGTTATACAGGCAAGAAAACAGACATTTCAGTATGAGCCAGACCTGGAGGTGGGAGCGTGTTCTAGAACAGTGATTAAATTAGTCAGACTGGAGTGACTGTTCATGTAATTCAAAGATAAGGTAAATTTCCACAAGATTCTACTTAGCCTGCCTAAGTACTATGTAAAATGTGCACTGGGTTATGGCTAGCTCGACAGTTCCCGTTGCTATGTGTAGCATAGCTATGTAACTATAAGAGAAAACCACAAATGGGTAGCGTTAGCCAACACAAAGTCATTTTCTCACTTTTCAGGACTCTACAAAACCAAAGTAAGAGAGGCAGCTCTAAGAGAAGACTTTCCTTCGCTGTTGGGCGTGCGGAAAGGTCCTTGTCTCTTTTGGCTTCTCCTGGGCGATCTTGCTGTAGTTTGGCATGTCTGTTCCACCACCTCTGTTTTCTTTGCTTGCTTGTTTAATCTCTTTAATATGAGTGGATTCTAAAAAGTTCAGGGGAAAATGGAATTAAAAGATAAGGGAATTTTCCCAGGAACTTTTTGAAGACCCTCTCTCATTTTAAGAGATTGACTTAAAACACATCCTACATTAATATGCCTCCTTAACATAAGAAAGACAAGGCCATTAATTATAAGAAATACCATAAGCTATGTCCAGGACCAGCATTTTAAAGTCAATTCTTTAAAAAAAATAGTCAATTCTTCTTTAGTTTTAAAAACTTCCAAGTTTTATTGACATACAATCACATATCATACAATCCAACAGTTTAAGCATATTACAAAAGTTATGCAATCATCATTACAAACAATTTTAGAACATTTTCTTTTTCCTTGTACTCATGATTGGCTCCCTATTTCCCCCAATCTCCCCTGCCATAACTCCAAGAAACTATTAATTCAGTTATAATAGCGATACATTTATCTATTCTGGATTTCATATAAAGAAAAGCACATAAAAACAAAAAGCAGGCAAACAAAAAAAATCCAACAATAACAAAAGAAAACATAGAAAAACTTCATTTGAAAAAGGAACAGAAAATTTAGGAAGTGAGAACAAATTTAAAATGGATCAAGAGGGAGAACAAATGATAAGATGTTAAAATTTTAACCTAGCCACATCTGTAAACCAGAAAGATGTTTACAGGTGCTTTCTTAACTATGCAAAGGCATTTGACGGTGTGGATTAAAACAAACTATGGATCGCTTTTGACAATGGTTGTACATTTACAAACCCACCAGCAAGGTATAAGCATTCCAATCTCTCCAGACCTTCATGTCCAGTATTTTTTTAATTGGGCTATCATTTTGGGTATAAGCAGTTTCTGATATTTTCAGCCTTCCTCGCCCGTACCACATTGCAAATGTTGATTCTTCTTCCATCTTCCTGCACCATGTCCAATTTAAGGACCTAAAATACACCCTGTTCTGAAATGTCCTAGTAGGAGAAGAAGCAGGTGACTGCTATCCCTAGGCTATGGATTTGGAGATCATCAGACTTTGGTTCTAAGTAAATTCTTTTCTATCCATAGCAATTCTCTGAGATGGGTAGAAAACAAGAAGCATGGGTATCTATCTCATCTACGCAGACTTGTAAATGAGGAACTCAAGACATCCCAGGAACTCTCAGTTGTGAGTCCACCTCCTGGAAATGTTAGTCAGAGATGGTGGTAGATATAAAACCCAAGTCTTCTCTATTTAATTGAGATGCCCGTGTTTCTGTGTTCTCTTTCTGACTAGTTTTTAGACTGCTATCAGCTATGTGGCTAAAGAATGATCTACACAGACCACTCAGCCATTTGAGATCAAAAGAGCAGCATTTACCATGGGCGAGAGTTCAGAAGCGGTCAGAAAGCAGGAAGAATAAAACACAGGGAGAAGGAGGAAGACAGGTCATATTGTATTGCTGGGATTACAACAACTTAAATAAAACAAAATGTGTATGAATAGCTGAATGCAACCTTGATTATCTGTTCTGTAAACCTTCATTGAATTCACAAATAAAAGTAAGAGGAAAGAAAGTTACAGCTTCTCACTTCCCTCACATAAAAATAGATATAGAGGGCTGAGCCCCGGTGGCATAGTGGTTGTGTGTGGGACTGCGGCCCACTGGGATGGAGGTTCAATTCCAGCTCCACAGAGAAAGGCTGGGCCTCCTACTCCCACCACCTGAGGGCAGTGATGCCCCCCCAAAAAAATAGATATAAACCTTGGACCCACATGAATTAAGCTGCACGTTACAAACACACTCATATTTTACTCCCAAGGTCACCACAGATATACCGAGACCACCTCACCAGCCCCACTCTCCATTGTCCCCACATCAGAACCACTGTGGCTTGGTCTGTAACAGTCTCTTCTCCCCAAATGATGACTTGTGCCTCACACTGCAGCCTTCCCCTACCTAAAACCACAACCACTTCCCCCATCACTTTGAAAACAAAGTAGCTCGCTCGCTCTCTCTCTCTCTCTCTCTCTCTCTCTCTCTAATAAATCATTTTTTGGGAGGCTCTTTCTTTTTTAATGAAGAAAATTCCTTTATTTTTCTTTTATGGTCAATTTTTACACATTAAAAGTGGATTTAGGGGCTGAGCCCCTGTGGCTTAAGTGGTTGAGGGCGGGACTGCAGCCTGCAGGCTTGGCGGTTCAAATCCAGCAGCGGTTCTCAGAAGCAGCGCCAGAGGCAGTGATGCCCACCCCCCCCAAAAAAAAAAAAAAAGTTTAAAAAAAAAGTGGATTTAGCTGAGTCCTGGTGGCATAGTGGTTGAGTGCGGGACTGCAGCCCACTGGCTTGGCAGTTTAAATCCAGCAGCAACTCCCCAGGAGCAAGACTGGGCCTCCCCTTCCCACCAGAAGGCAGTAATGCCAAAAGATAAAAAATAAAAAATTTTTTTAAAAAGTGGATTTAAGGGCTGAGCCCCGGGGGCGTAGTGGTTGTGCGCGGGACTGCGGCCCACTGGGACGGAGGTTCAATTCCAGCAGTGGGGCTGGACCTCCTACTCCCACCACCGGAGAGCAGTGATGCCCCCCGCCCCCCCCAAAAAAAGTGGATTTAAGTCATTCTTAGTTTCACGCTTTTTTCACTAAAAATTCTTTTTACATTTTTAAAAGTTGCAATTTGATCTATAGTGTGTGAAACAGATCTGAAAGTTATTATAATTATATAAAATCTCATCATTTAAATCTATTCTCTGTCAGTCTTTTTTCCTGGTCATATACACATACATGTTTATATCTTTTTTCATTAAGTAATTGACATCATAAAATTCACCTGTTTGAAATATAAAATTCAGCTTTCACTCCTGCCTTTTTAACTTTCGCATTTCTGTATCAAGAATGTATTCGAGGACATTGAATTTTTCAAAAAACATGATTTTTTTTATAGCCACAAAACATTCAAAGTGGAAGAGCCCTAATTTACTTAACCATTCCCTATTATCAAGCACTTGGGAGGAAAATGGGGCTGTTTTTAACTCCTGTAAAGATTTGAAGCCTCAGTTCAGATTGACTCAAGGCGAGTGATAATTGAACACTTAAGATGTTTTCAGCTTTTCATTATTGAATATGATGGTTTGAAAAAATCTTAAGAGTTTTAGTTTTTATTGCCATTTCATTGCTGTTTTAACACATGTAATACTTATTAAAGAGGCCAACACCAATGACCCAACAGCCATTCTCCCCTTTGTTCTTAGTTTATAGAAACCAGCATGGTGGGAAGGTGTATCAGTTACCTATTGCTTAATAGCAAAGCAATAGTCATTTATTATCGCTTCTCTCATGATTTGAAAGTGGCGTGGCAAGGAAGTTTTAACTCAGTTTCTCATGAGGTTGGAATCTGATGTCAGCTATCGGTGGAAGCATCTCGAAGGTTGCTCCACATGCCTTATGCATGAACTGGGATGAGCCCAAGAGCTGCAGGCTTAAACATGGGGGGCTCTTGAAGTATCTCTCTCCATTCCTACATGGTTCCTCCGCATGGTTTCTCAAGCACGCGGACTTCTTACCATAAAAATGAATTTAAGGGGCTGAGCCTCGGTGGCGGAGTAGTTGTGTGCAGGACTGTGGCCCACTGTTGGCGGTTCAAACCCAGCAGCAGCTCTCCAGGAGCAAGGCTGGACCTCCTACTCCCACTAGGGGGCAGTGATGCCCCCCCAAATGAATTTAAATTGTTTTTAGCTTTATGCTTTTCCACTTAAAAAGTATCTCCATACTTAAAAGGTTTCATGACATCAAGAGCTAGACAGAAACTATATCACCTTTTTTAACCCAACTTTGGAAATCACAAATATTAGTTTGACCTTAGTCACAGACCGGCCCTATATTCCTTGGGCAGGAACATCAGCCTTCTTAGGGTGGAAATGTCAATGCCACATTCTAAGAACATTTGGGGAAATACAACCTGCAGGCGAGGCAACCTACTCAGAGAATGTTCACCCCTTCCCCTAAGGGATACCCACTCATTGGTTTGAATCAAGTATCTGAACCCACTTTTTGTCGGTTGTTATGCAGTGATAGCTGTCCAAAGTAATTTCCCCGTTCTATTATCTACAAAATTCCAGCAAAAGATGTTCATTTATAAACTCCAGGAGTGGGCCTTGAGAGACACAAGTTAATGGATAGACCCAATCCACGGCTGGTTCAGAAGCGATCACCTGACCATCTTTTCTCAGAAGGTAGACTGTGAGGATGAAAGGCACCTGTGGCCATTTGGAATACCACAGGGACCAGTGGTCCTCAACTTTTTAAGGAGGGGGGCAGTTCACTGTCCTTCAGACCGTTGGAGGACCGGATTATAGTTAGGCAAACAAACAAAACTATGAACAAATTCACTGCGGGCCCAGGATGAGTCGGCTGCTAAACAGTGGCAGCAAAAACACCCGGCGGGCCGGATAATGTCCTCCATGGGCCACATGTGACCCGCGGGCTGTAGTTTGAGGACCCAGGACTTGGAGTGTGAACGGAGAGGCTGTAGCATGCAGAGAGAAACGGCTGGTGATGACTTGACTTAATCTTCATCTGAAGTCAGACCATATTTTCAGTGATTGAACAAATAAATCCTTTTTATGGTTTTAGCCACTTGAGGAAATGGTGTAGGGACCTCCATTTGACCTCCTCTGGCTATATGAAGGAATAGGAGATTGCAATTCCACATCTGCCGAAGGATGGTTGTGGAGGCAAAAATCAGACATGACCCCCCCCACCACCACCCCACCCTCTTCATCTTTAGCCTATTCCAACACTAACTGTTCTCCCGGGACACTCCTCTGGGGAATGACTACCCCCACCCCCTGGGCTCTGAATACGCTCGCCAGAGGCTAGAACCGGGCCATCACCTAGAGAGCTCCCATGAAACTGAGCCAACTTCATGCATCCAGCAGCCAGAATGGAAAAGTTACAAAATACACAGGACCTCCAGTAGCATACTCAAATGGTAATGCCTCAGTAATGAGCCAAGATTAACCCTAGACTCAAGACTGTGAACCCGTAACAATTTTTTTAATCTACCCTGGAGCCTGGGAGGAGGGTCGACAGTACATATGGTCCACTCGATCCTGGACCGGCCCTTTTCTTTTTTTTTTTTTTGTGGGCATCACTGCCTCTGGTGGTCGTGGGCACTATCCAGCCACCGCTGGATTTGAACGGCCAAGTCTGCGGGCTGCAGTTCCGCACTCAACCACTTACGCCACCGGGGCTCAGCCCAATTTTTTTAATCTAAAAGGGTCAAATTCTTTCCAAATAACTTAATTTCATCCAAAACAAAGCTCAAGAAACAACTTTAAAAATTACTCTTATTGGCTGAGCCCCGGTGGCGTAGAGGTTGTGTGCGGGACTGTGGCCCACAGGGCTGACGGTTCAAATCCAGTTCCAGGAGCAAGGCTGGGCTTCCTACTCCCACCAGGGCAGTGGTGCCACAAACAAACAAAACAAAACAAAACAAAAATTACTCTTATACTAGAGTCAAACAAAGACAACATAAGAAAACTATAGGCCATATTTATGAATATATGACATAAATCATTACGAAATTTATGAATATAGATACAAAAATATTGAACAAAATACTACAAAAATAAACCTAGCAGCATATTAAAAGGTAGTTAATGATGATCTAGTAGGACTTATTTCAGGAATACAAGGGTGCTTCAACATTAGAAAGAATAAATGCAATACACCACATTAATAGAACAAAGAAATAGAAATATGATCATGTTAATCAAATTCAGCACTTTTTTGGGGGGGCATCACTGCCCTCTGGTGGTCGTGGGAGCTACCCAGTGCTGCTCCTGAGAGCCGCCGCTGGATTTGAACCGCCAAGCCCGCAGGCCACAGTCCCGCACTCAACTACTTACACCACCAGGGCTCAGCCCAACTCAGCACTTTTTAATAATAAAAACACTCAACAAACTAGAACTAGAAAGGCAATTCTTTAATCTGATTAAGGGTGTTTATGAAAAACTTGTCTATACTTAATATTTATCTCATTGGAAAAAGACTTACAGCCTTCCTTTCAAGGTCAGGGCAATGGCAAGTATCCATTTCCTTCCATATTTATTGTACAGATCAATAAGGCAAGAAAACTGTAACAAGGGTATCAAAATTGGGAGGAATTAATACTACCCCTCTTTGCAAATATCATGGGGTTGGTTCCAATTCATATTAACGCTCTGTGCTACAAAACAAAACACTGCC